>CM067499.1:22233151-22303448 GCA_034552555.1 Semaprochilodus insignis
ACACTACTTACTGTACACTAACACATTACACTTACTGAGTTACCGTACACCAACACACTACTTACAGTACACTAACACATTACACTTACTGAGTTACTGAACACCGACACACTACTTACAGTACACTAACGCATTACACTTACTGAGTTACCGTACACCAACACGCTACTTACAGTATACTAACACATTACACTTACTGAGTTACCGTACACCAACACGCTACTTACAGTACACTAACACATTACACTTACTGAGTTACCGTACACCAACACGCTACTTACAGTACACTAACACATTACACTTACTGAGTTACTGTCTACCACCTAATATTAGAAAGGGAATGATGCACGTGACTAGTCCAGTCATCCTGTGTCACTGTTCCTGTGAAAGTCAGCGTCGTGAAGAGCTGAATAAATGTGTTTGTTTGCTTTTAAGCACACTGCTGAGGTTCTCTTTGAATTCCCTCTTTGTCTTGATAATTGCACATGGAGTTTTAATTGATCCTGATTATCATAATCATATACAAAAGATTATTGGAATAAATTAAATGTTTAATCATTTAATACTGCCTGAATGCTGAAATCAATGCAGTTTGTCTGCTGTAGGCGTTCTCATGCCCCTGCAAGGTCAATTTGAATGCTCTTTTGAATATAAAGTATTTGAGGCAAATTAAAGTCTTGGGTGTTGATTTTCTTGGTTAGGTTGAAGTGCCACAACAAATGTACCAAAGAAGCACCTCCTTGCCATTTGCTGATATACCATCGAGGAGGCAGGGACTCGTTCAAAGGTATGTAACAGTTGCTCCTCCTGTTTAGTTGAAAATGAGACTTGATGCATTTTCTTTGTTACTGTGAATACACTCATCATCAAACGAATAGCTGCACCCAGAAGGAAGTGTGGGATTGCAGTGCTATTGGGAAGGAAGATAAAGGTCACCAGGAACAACAAATGACGATAAATTCAGACTGATATGATCAATATTTATTGAACTACACAAGTAGGGTCTCTCAGTATGGCTAACGCAACATGCCAGACGTCTCGGCATGGAGTTGTAGAGGTTCCTAATGGTGTCCTGTGATAGTGACAACAAATCGCTCATCTCGGTGTGGACCACGGTGCCTCCACACACGAATTCATTGGTCGTTTCCACCAATAGAAAGGCGGGACTGCTCACTGAAGATGTCCCGCTGCCATTCTGAGTCACTCCATGACAGTCTGACACGACACCATTGCAGTCTTTGGTGGCGTTGACATTGTGTTGACAAGGGCAGTTGTCGTAACGGTCTGTGCACATGTAGTCCTGCGTCGGACAGCCGTCTGCCAGTGGTGCTGGCACTAACAGGATGACTCATGGAGGACATCACTGCTTGCTGAATATCTGCAATCGTGGCTGTTGTGTCAGTCAGGTACAGCGATAAGGCGAATCATTGCTTATGTCACGTGCACAGCCGAGTGTGAAACTGGAATCATTCGCATGTCTCACAATGTCAAACCTACCCACCAAGTTTCATTCCTCTCGATTGATTCCTTCTGGGTGCAACTATTCTTTTGACTACTGTAATAGTGCTATACAGCCTATATGTGTAGCCCGTATCTCTTCATGCATGAGATTTCACCATGCTAAACTAGTTGACGTATGTTCACTCTCTTTACTCTCTGTTTTCACTTCCCTCTCAATTTTGCTCCTAATCCCCTTGCCTTCATATCCATCTTTTCCACCCTCCTGAAGATCAAGGGACGTCTCAAGGTAATGCAGTCGATTAATGCATGTTTGTGGGAGTGCTAATGACGTTTGGAGAGCAGTGACAGTCACAGTGGATTTCCTCTTGATAGATTTGCCTTAAGCCAGCTTGTGTGTCCATCTAGAAACAGTCCCGGGTTCTCTTATAGCTTTCTGACATCTGCTGAAAGTCTGATTGACGTCCAAACTTTCGCAGAGCACGGAGCCGTGGAAGCGGACCTGCTCAGTGGCACGTCTTTATAATCAGTTATGGCATTTTTTTCATCAGCTCGCCGAACCCAAGACAGGCTCACTTAAACATATTAATGTCTTTGTGCAGCACCCTTCAATTACAGTGTGTCAAGTTTTCATGATTTTCTTTTTTTTCCTTTTCTTTTTTTTTGGTGAGTTGTTACCATGACCACTGTTTTTCAGTTACCGGGACGACGGCCTACCGTTACCGTGGATACAATTTTTCTTTTTTTTCCCCCTTCTTCCATTCTCAGCTCGTCAGCTTGTCAGGACCGAGTCGGTACCGTGTGACATAAACAACCCCCTCAGGTACACGGACCTGCACATCAGCCAGACTCTCCCCAAAACCAACAAAATCAACAAGGTGGGTTTCGTCTCCCTCCCTCCCCTCCCCTTCCGCACACTTCAGCCAATCAGCCACACAACGCAGCCTTGTTCAGCCCTGCACTGGTTAGTCGAGGTGATGGTGTATAGAAAGCCATCGCCGCCTCGGTTCGTTTGAGGCGCCTCGGCTTGTGTTCGCTCTGCTTGTTAGTAGCCTGAAGATTTCAGACTGAATTTTAATCCTCCGCTCCATCGATCGCTGCCCCGCATTCAGACACCCCGAGACACCTCTCTTAGCCCTGCTCTGACTTTGGCAATGAAAAATGCATTCATCGTGGAGTGGAGGGTCTATCTAATCAAAGCATCAAAGCATGTGTTAATCAGAATAGCATGAGCGTTTTCCGCGCTCTGGAACATCTTGCGAAAGAAAGCAGGCAGCTGAGATGTGAGTAGGAGGATGCGGGACAGATAGCCAGCTGAACTAATTACTTCTAGATGCTGATTAACTAATTAAGTGAAGTTAAAGTCACCAAAATACGTCAGGATGCGAACCAGATTCAGCTCGGATCGTGCCTCAGATATAAAGTCACTATAATTGCTCTATTCTGGATGCAGGGGGCTACAGCATTCCCAGATTTCAGGGTTGTATACATAGACCAAAGAGTGCATGCCATTGTGATGACATCATTAATCCACTGCCAGTGTTAGTAGCCCAACACTGTGATTTTAAATATGAACATACTTCTACAGTTATAATTTCTCGTGATTTGGGCGCAAGGCTCTTTTAACCACCTGCTTGGTGTGCACTTGAGCACACCAGGTGTCATCAGTCTGATTGGTTGCCACTCAACTTATTTGCATGAGGTTCAACCAGAGCAGTACATTATAACATGCCGTGTTTGATTACATTTCCACCAACACATAAGCAATTTTTATGACATCACAGCATATGCTGCTTATATAATTATTAGTATTATGGTTTTCCAGTTTTTCCTGTGTTGTAGCTTTTTGTGCACGGAAACATTCTGCTTTAAAGCCCAATTATAAAGTTATAAAGCCCAAAGTACACACCAGAGGGAGAATCTCTCTCCCACAGAAACCATTTTTCTCAGAATTCCAGCTTTTTTCTCGGTTACAAGATGATGTCATCTCGTAACACAATCCTTAGTGCCCACCTACCGGCAAGCTTGGCACGCCCTCACGCAACACAAAGAAAGCTAAAACAGTACAAACTGACCACTCTTAAATGTCCAGCTCCAGTCTAGCTTGTGAAGGTAGATCTGCCAGCTCGTTCTACCAGACTTTCAGGATCAGACTCTGTATCAAACTGATACAGCAGAACTGACGCCATTGTAAGAACAGCCACAGCAGTGCGGAGGTGGAATTTGAACCAGGAGGCCACTCTGGCAGCTGACCAGTCAGAACACACTGGGCTCATTAAGAGGCAGGGCTTAAAGAGCTCTAACAGCATGTTTCAGACTGAGGGTGAATACAGATGTACAGTATGGAAAAAATTAATGTGCTTTGGGTAAATTGAAGCATGCAATAAATTCAAAAAATGAGCATCCCCTCTGCACCCACACCTTCCACTGTCCCTGGGTTAAGGTTAAGGCTAAGGCTAAGGCTAGGGCTAAATTCTATTTCTAAATGGTTAAGGCTAGGGTTATGATTGAGGTTGAGGCTGTGGTTAAGGTTAGGGTTAAAGCTAGGGTTGAGGTTGAGGTTGAGGTTAAGGTTAAGGTTAAGGTTAGGGTTGAGGCTGAGGCTGAGGCTGAGGCTGAGGCTAAGGCTAAGGCTAAGGCTAAGTTAAGTTAGTGTTAGGGTCAGGATAGGGTTAGGGTTGTGGCTAAGGTTAAGGTTGAGGTTAGTGTTGAGGCTGAAGTTGAGGTTAAGGATAAGGCTAAGGTTAGGGTTAGAGCTAAGGTTAGGGTTGAGGTAAATGTTAAGGCTTGGGTTAGGGTTAGGGTTAGAGTTAGGGCTAGGGTTAGAGTTTTTAAGGTTAGGGTTTAGTGTAGCGTTAGTCTAGTAGTAGTTCTGGTTAAGGTTTGGGTAAGCCTCCAGGAAATGTATGTAATGACCCCACAATACACAGAAACAAGCATGTGTGTGTGTTAACTGAGGACCCCTTCGCCATCCGGCTTATCACTGAGCCACTGGAGCTTTAGAATGCAGAATCTCTAATAAAGAGGCAGTATTTCATAACACCATCTCACATTTCATTGCTCTCATATATAAACTTCATAACCTGGTTATTATTTTCCCACCACTTGGAAATGTCAGCTGTCCTTTACATTTTGCGAACATATCAAGACAAAAGGACCAATAAAATGAGCCAGACTTCTTATTACTGCTGCCAAACGATTCAAATAAGTCGTGGTGTTGAATCACTTACTTTCCATAACAAATTGTGATTAATCATATTATTTGGCATAGTAATTATTCATTACATTGTTTGACATAGTCAGTCAGTTGGTTAATTGCACTGGTCTGATTTTCTCTAAGAAAGATTCTTTTTCCACTTCAATAAGCTGTATGAATGGAGAAAATAAGCTCCATCAGAATGTTATTACCTACACTGATTCAATAACATTATTTTTCATGGTGTGGAGTGCAGGCTTCACATTAACCCGAGCATGAAAATCACAATTTCCATAGAATGAACGCAGTTTCCAATTTTCATCACTGACATCCAATTACAGTAGCAATGGCTGCATGCTCCGACCAATGAGTGTACATACCAATGAGCCAAAACACTGTGAGCACTCACAGATGGAGTGAATAGCAGTGATTATCTGGTAACAACATGTGTGCCAAGGTCTGGGATGTATTAGATGGTAAGCAAACAAACAGTTCTCGTGTCGACGTTTTGGATGCAGGAGTAATGGGTTGACCTGAAGTCCTGGGCAAATCTGACCAAGGCCAAATCATTATGTCTACACAACTGAGTCAGAACTGGATTTGAAGCAGCAAGGGCTTGTGAGGTGCTCCCGGTCAGGAATGCCCAGGACAAACCTCAAACTGGCGAGAGGATGTTGGGTACTGAAGGCCCATCGAAGCTCAAGAACGGTGAAGGTCCAAACTGACTGACAAGTCAAAAGTCATTTTCAGTGATGGTGAATATGTCACAGTGCATCGCTGCTGCATATGGGGCTGCATAGCGCTGGGGACCTGCCAGAGTGCCGGACCTTGGATTAATAGGATCAATAGGCCGGTCTGATAAGATAGACGGGTATGTGCATGCCATTTACCTGGGATTGTGAAGACACCAGGATGCACCAAAGCAAGAAGACATGCCGGTGAGGAGAGTGTGAAATATTCAGTTTGGAAATGGCTTGAGGAACACCATGGTTACAGGGCCTCCAAATTCCCCAGATCTGACATGGTTCACCAACTGTAAATCCAACTGTGCATCTGTGGAATGTGCTGGTATCCAAGGGCACAAATCCACAGCAGCGCCACCTCACCACTTATAGGAGTTGCAGGATCTCCAGCTAACGTCTTGGTGCCAGATACCACAGGTGTCCATGCTTTGTTGGGTCAGAGCTGTTTTGGCAGCATGTAGATGACATACAGCAAATTAGGCAGGTGGTCATAATGTTTTGGCTCATAAGTGTCATATATACAGTCAGTGTTTCCAACTCCTCAGATATTAAAGCCTCCCTTTTGGAGAAGACTTGTACCATGTATTGTTAAACATGTTACAGTTCTGTATCATCGCTGTTCAAAGGAAAACAAGTCCATCTCCAAACTGGCTACTTCACAGGAGAGGGCAAAAACCGCATTTAATTTTAATGCAAGTCAATGGAATCAGACGTTTTTCCAAGCAATTTTGGATCACCTCTGTTGGTCCATTCATCTTGACGTTTTCACACAGTGTAAACAGCAGCTGCTGTGTTCAAATGAGCCATAAAAGTAAAAATGGGCAAAAATTGAGATGCATGTTTCTCTTTGGACAGCAACAGTATGTTAATACATTTTCACAACTGTCAAGCACAACAGTGAAAGGGAGAGTGATTGGCCAATGTAATTGTCGTGGCCTACCAGAAAGCTTGGGTATGAATCATTTGAATGCTGCTGTGTACTTGTACGAAGGTAGCTCTATGTGTTGGATAGCTGGCTTGGCTGGCGTTCAGGCCTTTGGGCCTGTTGCACTAATCCACTCCAGCCGGTTTCTGGATGATCCCTCTCTCTTGAGTGAGGGAATGAGCATGTGTTGGTGCCAGAACATTAATGAAAAGAGATGTCAGTCCCACTTTTGAGACCTGAATATTTGATGCCTAAAAGAAACTCAAAGCATTTGTAACCTACTGTCTGTCTGTCACATCTGTAGCACATGGCTGATTACAGTAATCTGGACTTGCTTAGGTGGAAGCCGGTTAACAGTTGGTGAACCATGTCGGTAACGTCTATGTGAAATACTTGTTCTTCAGTCAAACGAATGTGTTAATTAAGCTGTAAATCTGTGTAATTCGCAGTAATAAGCTCAACGGACAAAAAAGTATTCACCTGTGACTGAAACGTATCTAATAGCATGTAATAGCTCCATAAACACCAATATCAGCTGTGATTGGATTCGGCATGGACTGGACAAGTTTCTGGATGTAGGCCACATCAATGTTCAGACACTCTTGCATCAAAGAATTGCACAGTTGGGCACCACAGTTTGGTGGTTGCCTTCCCTGGCACAATTCCGAGGAGAATTCCCTGTAGACTGGGATTTTAGCCACTGCTGGTAGACCCGTATGACCGTACGCTTCCATACACCTGCAGATTCAGCTACTTCCTTCACACTATGGTCTTTGGCACGCCCAAATGCAGTCACTCCTTTTAGCCAATCATTACCATCTGCTTTGGAGCCATTTCCCACACTTGGAACGAGACATTCACTGCACTGTACCACCTCTTCTCAATCTATGGATCCCGTCACTCACACCCCACAGGTACTTATATCCCCATCATCCTTGTGCAGCGCCATCTGCAGGAGCCTGAAGTTACTACCACCTTAAACACACAAGGTGACTCATTGTTTGTCTGATGAGCTTATGAGCCCATATAATGGAAAATGCAGTTTGAAATAAAAGGAATTTGATGTTGTACATAAACATCTTCATCCATCAATCCATATATGGGAAATGTTTTGTGATGTCACAGAAACCAACTAATTTACATAGATCAGCCACACCCACTTAACAGTGAAGTAGTGTTTGAGCCCAGAGTCACAATACTAAGGGCAGCCAATCAGAACAGAGCTCATTCACATACATATCAGTCTTAAAGACTTCATAAGAAGTCTAGAGGTATAAATTATCATGTATGAAACGAATTAATTATTCGAAAGCTGAATGCTACTTGGTGAAAGCATAACCACGTCCAATTCATATTATATATTAAACACTAGATATTCTGTCATGTCTGTCTCATTCCAAGACCTGTATTGTACAGTATTTGGCGACGTATTTGCCTGAATGTGTCTGTGTTTTGAGTGAGCAGATTTTCAGTTCTCTTCTGAATACAAGGAATAGCATTGAAACTATGGTCCATGGTAATTAACGGGATGGTGTAGATCAGTGGTCTCCAACCCTGGTCCTGGAGAGCCACCTTTCTTCAATGATATGCCACCCCTGCTCCAGCTCATTAACACTTTCAGATGTTCCTTATGGTCTGGATCAGATGCATTAGCGTTACCTATGCAAGAGGAGGGGCAGCAGATTGGAGCTAAGCTCTGCATGGTAGTATCTCCCCAGGACCAGGCTTGGAGGCCTCTGATATAGATGCAGCAGACTAATTTCTTACTATGTCTCTCTCTGTCTCTCAGGACCACATCCCTGTGCCGTATCAGCCTGACTCCAGCAGTAACCCCTCCTCCACCACCTCATCTACCCCTTCATCCCCTGCTCCTCCCCTCCCTCCCAGCGCGACCCCTCCCTCCCCTCTCCACCCCTCTCCTCAGAGCATCCGACAGCCCAAGCAGCCCAACCTAACAGGTACGTGCACAAACCACCATGCAGTTTCCAAACATGCATGCACAGTTGGACCTGTAGCCATGTTCTCATTACTGGGCAAGATTGGCACCAACTGTGTTTGCCATCATGTGTCCCAGAGGAGACTTTTATTCAAAATTAGATTTGAGGCAATTTCATATTTGGTCCTATATTGGGTTCATAAATTGATACGTAACTGTGCGACTTTAATATGGAGTGATGTGTTTTTTCATCATTCACTGAGCTTGTGCATATCCCAGTCATCCAGGGACACATGTGACTCATACGCATAATGGTATGAATGTTCAAGAAGGTGTGCATGCAGGTCCTCTTAGGACACAGATCTGGACATAATAATGATAGATACGGGTCACCTACAGATCATCCAGATAGAGAGGTTGAATTCAGCAGTAAGGCCTGCATATGCTCCAAAGCGTGGTCTCAGGTCTGCGAACATTGGTCTTTTGTAGATCCCTGAGGTTCACCATATGTGGAGAATCATCCTTTAGCTACTATGCTTCTAAACAAATCTAATGTATTACCCTTGGCAGTTAGACAGTCCAGTTCTGTTTAAATATCTAGGCTAAAATTCAATGTGCACTTTTTCAATTTAGCTCTTACCTGGCCAGTTATTGATTCTTAGGTAACTTTGTTAAATCCCAGTTAATTCCTAAATTAACGAGGATTTATCACATCCTCTGTGGTCCAGGTCTATAATCTTAAGTGTTATTTTAGCTCTACACTTTCTCGGGAGGCTCATATTAACAACATAATTAAAATCACCGTTTTCCATCTCAAAAATATTGCTAGATCTCGTCCCTCACTCCCTGACTCTGTAGCTGAAGCCCTTACACATGCCTTCATTACACCCAGACTGGTTTATAGCAACACAGCTCTAGTTGGGCTCCCCACTAGTCACTTACAGAAGCTTCAATATGTCCAGAAACAGAGTCCTCACTCTAGATCGTGGGAACACGTTACCGCTAGGTTACAAGACCTGCAGAAGCCCCCAGTATAAAATGTACAGACAGATACCATCTGTCACATTCACTCCGGTCAGCTAATTCTGTCCCTTCCACCAAATAATAAATGTATGGTGTAAGAGCTTTCAGTGTTGTAGGTCCAAACTTATGGAATTCGATCCACCTGTGTCTTTGTACATGCCCAATATGTATATTTCGGTTTTATATTTGTAGTTTTACCCTGTAACATTCTTAAGGTGTGTTTGTTTGTTTATTAATTAATTAATTAATTAATTTCATTTATAGTTAAAAAATTAAGTATATATTAATGTATTAGAACTGTACTTTAAAACCATCAAGTACATTTCAAGCACATTATTGTTTTGTGTGCTAAAAAAGTGCAAAATGTAAATATTACAAGGTTAATAATTACAATTACATTTTAGCTCAGTAGTGTTTAGTGTACATAATAGAAGTATACTAAGTAAGCATACATATAAATATAGTTTAATGTACTAGAAATGTACTTTAATATGTACTTAAGTACCTCTAAATGCATCTAAGAGGTGTCTCAAAACATTATATATATATATTTTTAATTAATTTAATTTACTGTTTTGTATTTTTGAAAGGTGCTATATAAATAAAGCTTATTATTATGTGAACTTTCTGTAAGGGAGCTTTTAGAGGTGTTAAATGTCTGGACGTCTGGCCTCACTTCCCTCTGTGAACAATTTTGATGAAAGAGCGTTTCACATTAAACCCCTCTGAATGGCTTCATTAACATCTTAACCATTTAGTTATACAGACAACAATTTTTACAAATGCTGGAATGTTCTTTTAAGACCTGAAAAAATAAAAAAGCATTAACCAACCTCTCTCTCTCTCTCTCTCTTCTCCCTCAGCATCTCATTACTACAAATACAAGCAGCAGTTCATCTTCCCTGGTAAGTGCATCCTAATTGGACGTTACCCCTACCCATAATGCAACGTGACAGACCAAGGACAACTCTTTTGATGCAATTTTTCACCGGCTTTTCTCCGAGGCGCAATGCCGTGCTGCGCCCCCAACACACACACACACACCCCCCTCTACGCTCCTCTTTTCTCTAAACCTTCCTAATGATGGACCTTGTAAAGGCCAGTCCACTGGTCCTCCTCAACAAACAAAGGCTCATAAGTGGGCATGCACTGTGTGAGACCCTCAGCGGTAGAAAAGCCTTTAGTTGAACCAGCAGAAAGGACACGATGGAAGGTTTACTTGAGGTAGAAGGGCAGGGTTGGATTGCTCATTTGAGTATGCTTGTATGAGCAATGAATGTTTTGAGTAAGAGCTTACATCTACACTGATACAAGAATGGACCTAGACTGATTCTAAGAATAACCCCCCTCCCAAATAACATCTGCCATATGGTGGTGGTCATATGTTGGTCACTTTTCAATGACCAGTGGGGTAGATAAAACATGCTACATTTGACTACAGACTGTAACTACACACCTACAGATCTTAAACTTATTTCAAGGTTCATTACATACTGAAGCTTATCCTTCAGTAACTACATGGTCTACAAAGCAAACTGGCTGTTCTTAGCTTATACGAGTGTATTTGGACTCACTCTCCTTCTGGACAAGCTTTATTTACATTAACCTTTACTGCATTTGGCAGACGGTCCTATCCAGAGTAGGCCAAGGAAGTGTTAGGAGCCTTGCCCAAGGACTCTTGTTGGTATAGGGAAGGGTGCTTGCTCAGGTTGGGGATGGAACCCCAGTCTACAGCACCCACACCAGCCTATACCAACCACCGTACATACATATGAGCTGTGTGGTGACCAATCTGATTGCTGATATGTGGTGCAGTAACTGATAGTGTAACCCATAGACCCATGCCAAGTAGGAGATATAATGGTCAGTGGTTTATAAGGAAGGTTTTTTTTTTATTAGGCCACTTTGGGTCATGTGACTAGACTACAGCTCTGTATATACTTTAAAAGGACTGAAATTGCTTGTGTTGTAGTAACTTGGCTTGCAGTAATCCTGCCGAGAAAGTGCAGTGTGAACTGAAACAGTGCATGACTACTGCAGATTTTGAAGATATGAATCTTTGATGAGGTTCAAAGGTGACCAGGCCTTCTGAGTTCTGGTACAAGCCTTCCAGTTTTCACTGAGGAGTCCCCCTAATTGATATTTTGAAGCACACTTTAAGTTCTTTTGAAGACTATATACAGTACCAGTTAAAAGTTTAGACACACCCAACTAAATGGATGTTGTTGGTGATCTTAAAGACTCTACAGGCTTACACTTAACAGCTCCAACTGAGGAGATGTCTGAAACAGTACATATCTTGATATACCACATATACTATTGATGGATCTGAGTATTATAGTTTTGCCATAAAGCCAATTTCTGCACAGTGTAAAAGCTTTAGTTCTCCTTTCAGTTTAGTGAATATTCATGATGGACAGACCAATAGAATTGATCTTTATATCAGCCTCCACTGCAGGTTAAGAAAGCTGTTTTATCCTCTTGTAAAGGTCCAGTTTTTAAGGTGGACTGTATACTTCCATGAGTGCTATTTTATAGTTTTCTGTCTTCACTTTTATTCTAAAGTAAAGCATAAAGATAAACATATGGAGAACCTTCTATGAGTAGCTGTGACTAATCTTTTGACTGGTAGTGTCTTGTTGTCGGTAACTCTTGCACTGTGATTTGATCTATTTGCTTTTTTCCGTGTGGACTTTACTGTGCCATTTTGACTAGTCATCGGTGGATATTTTAAGCTGATTTTATTGTACAGTGCTTTAGCTGATACTCGTTTTATTTTAAATATGCAATACACTGCAAAAAAATGAGATCTGTCCGAGTGAAACAATCTTACTGAATATCTAGTTGGTATATCTGAAAATTGAGATTGAGTTGTTTTATTTATTTTCAGTTTTTTTTTTCTTGTTTTAAGTAATTTTATAAAGCTGATTTTTCTTACTATATTGGCAGATAATTTGGCTTATTTCAAGAATCATGCCAAATTATGGGCCTCTACTTATGGAAACAAGTACAATAATCATAAAATGAGCTTACAAAAATCTCAAAATGACAATTTTAAGATATATCTAAATATGAGATCATTTTACGTGCCAAGATATCATGTTCTGTAGTGTATGAATAAAGGTGTACAAAAATCATAAAAATACGACCACCATCCCAAAACAAGCACTCACCGGACTTCAGTCAATTATCTGTCCTGAAATCTAGGGGTGCTGTGGCCCATCCTCTCCAGCACCCCACTTCCCAGTTTCCCGAACTGTGCGCAGGTCCACCTGCTGACTGCATCCTTGTGAGAGGCTCTCAATAAGCTTGAGACAAAAGAGATAACAACAGTTCAGTACCAGTGAATCAAATTCTTTCCCACCAAAACATTCAGGCACGTGATTTGACTTTCAGCTTAAAAACAGAGTCATTAGTGTTTAAGTTGTAAAAGACAGATCATTAGTGTTTATTGCTGCTTCATCACGCCACGCTTTCCGCTGCATCGTCTCTACTACTCTTGATTCTGAGAGGTTAAATAATGTCGTTCTGCTAAAAAGCAGAGTTTCAACATGCTTCTGTTCAGCCATATTCTTTTGAGCCACAAATGCCGATATATGGCTGGTTTTAAAAGGCATAAACAGGCCTCATCTAGTTATAAAATGTTAATCAGAATATGCAATATCAGCCTCATGTCTGATATCTCCACCCGGTTTCAACGCAAGCCTCCCATGTTTTGCGTGAGCCTCCGTCACTTACATATGCATGAGGGAGACTAACACAATTTGGGCTGGGTTAGTAACTCACCCCATAACCTGCCCATTTAGACTCGTGTTCCAGTTTCACACAGAACACGTGGGCAGAGTGCTTCCCATTTGTGCCTGAAAATAGAGCCCTGCGTGCTTGGCAGATTTGCCAAAGTATTATTTGTAACAACTCCAGTGTGAACCAGACAGTAGCTAATGAAGCCGGTGTTTAATTTGTGTCAATTGTGTTCTGTCTGTTTATCGATGTGTGTTCCTACGTGTATGCAGATGTGACCCCAGAGGTTCCCAGCAGAGCTCCTCAGGTTATCCTACATCCTGTGCTATCCGAGCCTGGGTAAGTATATGATTGAAGAGAGACACTCATGGTGGCACTAACACTTGTTATCATGCTATTTCAGGATCATTTCCTATAGGTAATGTCTGTAACTAAATGCTTCTATAGCTAACTGCTTGATCTGAACTGTTAACATATTCACAGCATCAGCTCCTGTTTAGGTCAGTTCTTAGTCGTGTCAAAGGTGCCATTTCAGACAGGGGTGGAGGTTTGGTTGTAACGTTAGTAGAGACCCAACAACCCAGCCATAACCCCTCCCCTTATCAGCTCCTCTGACCATATAGGAGCATTATGTAGTTCTACAGTTACTGACTGTAGTCCATCTGTTTCTCTGTATACTGTATTACCCTGTTCTTCAATGGTCAGGACCCCCACAGGACCACCACAGAGCAGGTATTATATGGGTGGTGGATCATTCTCAGCACTGCAGTGACACTGACATAGTGGTGGTGGTGTGTTAGTGTGTGTTGTGCTGGTGTGAGTGGATCAGACACAGCAGTGCTGCTGGAGTGTTTAAACATTCTGTCCACTCACTGTCCACTCTATTAGACACTCCTACCTTGCTGGTCCACCTTGTAAATGTACAGTCAGAGACAATAGCTCATCTGCTGCTGCACAGTGCAGTGTTGGTCATCCTCTAGTCCTTCATCTGTGGTCACAGGACGCTGTTCCGATGTGAATCATAATTTAGTTGTTCCAGTGTAGTCTCAGTCACAGACACTCCGCCCATCCTATACTTCTGTGTTTCCTGAGGGACTGTTTGTCATGACTCCGCTTTCATGATTGCCTCCTTCTACATGTCCGGCCAAATTGCAAGCTTTTGATTGGCTGTTCTGCCTGTCAGTCGAATTTCCTTTTCCTGCAGTAGTAGTAGGCGGTGCTTGACCATGTTAAGTGGCAAAAGGTAGCAGACTCTCCTGAGTCTCTCCCTAGAGAGTCCTGCAATGCAAGACTGGTAATAGAGCAGAAAACATACAGTATATTTAACAGACATTTAACAGAGCAGGATTACACAAAAGCCTAAATATACGTAATATAATATAAATATAATATGTGTTTTTATATGTCCTGAGTTCTTGGTCTTTATTGCAGCCTCTATTCTTTTTAATAGACTTTATTTATCTTTAGAGATACTTTTTTCCACACCTGCAAAGTTCAGCCGATTGCATTTTCTGCTTCTCACGATCCAAGTGACCCCAATTACAGCCTTGGAATTATCGGCCCATAAATCCTTACTCCACATCCCAGATGGGCAGCTCAGGTGTTTCACAGCAAAACCTTCTTCTTCTTTCTTTTGAGTGGAGCTTGGTTTTCTCCTCTCTCTCAGAGATGAAAGCTTTAAGTGATGTTTATCTGATGGGGACAGTTTTGGTGGTCTCCCAGGTCTTGAAAAGTTGTCCCATTTTCCCATTTAACTTCAGTTTTAGGAGCTCCTATTTTTTTCCACTCAGCCCATCCTTATGGAAGTGGATTATCTTAACATCGTGAGTCATTACAAGCCATCAGTCCGAAGCTTTGAACATGGAGCTAGTGACCAAGTGAATGGCTATAGATCAGTGGTCCATGTTTCCAAAAAGGGCTCACTTCTACTTCTAACCTGGTGTAAATCACTAAACTAGGTCTGAGATTAAAACTACTGCCATGTTTGGAGTATACAATCTGAATTTCTATATGGATTATTCAGTATTTTGGGAATTCTGTTGACCAGGGGACGGCTTAGGAACACCCACCCTTGTATAGGTTGTGAGGTTGAACACTTGCTAGCATGCTCATGGCAAGGCAACATGAATTAACTCTGATGGCATGGTGCACTATCCTGCTGGAATATCCCACCATTATGGGGGTACATGAAGTCCATCAAGGGATGCAAATAGACATCAAGCAGTGAAACATAGTGAGCACTGGTCAATGACATGTCTTCTCAGAAATATCTCCTGAAATATGAATATATTTTCCTGGAAGTGAAATGAATCATGGGTGGTCTCTGACTTTCGTGAAGTACTGTAAGTCTGAAAGCTCACAACTGATCTAATAAGCTTGTTGTTCGAGGGCCGAACGATTATCCGAAAAAACAGCCTGGCCAGGCTCTGCTGGCCAGTATCCAGTTCTGGAGCCGGGGTCACTGCACACGCAGACTTGACAGACACTTACATCACTGCTTGTGTCTATTTATGGAGGGCATGAACGTTTTAAAATAACTGAATTATTGGAGCAAAAATATTTCCGGTGCTAAAACAGAGACGCGCAAGAAGACGCGAGGCGCACAGTTGGGCAAGCGCAGCGATGCCCCCACCCTTCCCTTCACGCTACAGTGACAATGCCAACCGGATACGAGAGCGTTTGGGGAAGAATCAAGGGCCCATAAAAGTCAACGTCTCCTTGCATTAATGGAAGTCAAATAAATGCCACAATACACACTGTATTTGCATGCTACATGTGGACTGAGTCACCTCCGTCTATATTCGATCTGATTAGCGTTATGCCCCATTTTCCTGAATAGCATTGACTTTGTCCCAATCCGAGTGTTTATGCCGGCATTGCTGCACAAAGCACATATTTAACCGAAGCAAGCTTAAGGCAGAGTAGCGGGGCGTCTCGGTTTCTGGATGCGGTTGTGATAAGATGCACGCATGGCTACAGACACAACAAGCCATTTCTCTTTTGATTTAATTAGCAGCAAAAGCCCCCTCTTGACTGCTCTTGCTGGTGAGGCCTCCTAAGTCTCTGGACCCTCAATGCGCTAGGCTATGGGTTAATGACGAAGCCCTCTGCCTGCTTAGCTGGGTGTGCTGTCATTATCCACAAGGCTCCGTCTCCACAGGCTGCTGGAGGAATGTGCTGCTCCATTCAAACCGCACAGCCGAGCGCCACAGACAAGGAGTGAGTCATTACAAGCCATCAGTCCGAAGCTTCGAGCGTGGAGCTAATGACCAAGTGAATGGCTGTAGAACAGTGATCCACATTTCCGAAAAGGACTCACTTCTACTTGTAATCTGGAGTAAATCACTGAACTAGGTCTGTGATTAAAACTACCAGCATGTATGTTTTCATTCCAAAGTTTGGAGTCACTTGCCCTTTACAATCGGAATTTTTATATATGTTTTATTCAGTGTTTCAGGAATTCTGTTGACCAGGGAACGGCTTGGGAACGCCCACACCTGTATAAGTTGTGAGGAATTGTCTTGTGAATAGATTGAACACTGGCCAGCGCTTATGGCAAGGCAATGTGAATTACCTCATGTCGGGTAAACGTGCAGGCCACACCATTCGTTAGAGCTCTGTAAAATGCTCCTCAAACCAATTTTGGACAACTTGGGCCCAATGGCATGCTGCATTATCCTGCTGGAATATCCCACCATTGTGGGGGTTAATGAAGTCCACGAAGGGCTGCTAATGGCCACCAGGCAGTGAAAAGTAGTGGGTACTGGTCAACGATATGTTAGGCAGACCTGTGGACCCAGCCCATGCCTTGAGAACATACCCCACACCAGTATGGAACCACCACAAGCCTGCACAGTGCCTTGTTGACGCCTGGATCCATGGGTCTGGTACTGTGGCTCATCGATCCACGCCACATGTTGCCAGTCCTCTAGGGTCCAGTAAACTACCTCATAAGCCCATGTGAGGTGCTGTGTCCGGTGTCGTGCTGTTAACAGAAGCACTCTAGTGGGTCTTCTGCTCCCATATCCCATGGAGGCTAAAGAATACCGCACTGACCTGCGGGATATGCATGAGGGGCTCCTGCATTGAATGTGGATGTGATTTCTGAGTCACTTGTCTGTTCACATGGACAATTCTAGCCACCCACGATCATTAAGCACCTGTGGGTGGCCACTGCAACATCCACTGTAGGTGGTGTTACCTTCAGTGACGTATTCCTGGCACACACATGGCACTGTGGATTGAGGAATGTTAAATGCCTTCGGAAATGGAACTTCCCATTCACCTTCCCATATCACGTTTCGTTCAAACGCACATCACCTTGCCATGAGCACGATGGCCAGTGTTCAACCTCACTTACAAGATAACACCTCACAACTTATACCTGTGTGGGCGTTCCCAAACAGTCCCCTGAGGTAACACCACTTCATAATCAGTTTCCATACTGCTATCTCATGACCTCTGGTATGTCAGTGTGTTATTAATTAGATTCTCTGTCACTCAGAGACGATGGCTCATCTGCTGCTGCACAGTGCAGTGTCGGTCATCCTCTAGTCCTTCATCAGTGGTCACACAACATTGTTCCGATGTGAATCAAAATTTAGTTGTTCCAGTCTAGCCTCAGCCACAGACACTCTGCCTGTCCAGGAAAAACCCTGGACAGGCCGTCACACCATCGCAGTTAATTACCTAGTTAATTTTACTTCATTTAATTAGATTATGAATCATTTTACAGTGTTAGGCTAATGTAGCAGTAGCTGTCTTGCCAAAGGACTCTTACTGGTGGTGCATGGTGTGCTTGCCTGGGTGGGGATTCGAACCCTTGTATACTGACAGCTATACATCAGATCACACAACTATAAAACAGGTTTATGTTCTCATCTTTTTCTTCTCATTTCGGAGTCATTCTGGACATTCGCAGCTTTCTATTTCTTGCTATTACAACCATGTTGCACTGGACTTATTAATATTAGGATGATCTTAAAACCAAACTATTGTATATCAGTGAAAACAGTGATGCTGTCTGCAGTCTGTCTGATTCAATCTCCACGTAGCGTATCACCATCCTTGTTTAAATGAGTGTTAAATCATTTTCATTATTGATTTATTGAAAACCTTGTACCTCAAACATGGTACCTTTACAGGGCCAAGAAATACATCCTTGATGTTAATGTAACGAGGGGTCATTTTGGACCTTTTCTGTTGGTCCATTTACCATGAAGTGTTCACACAATGTAAAGGGCAGCTGGTGCTCTTAAACAGCGTTAAAAAGCTAAATAAAAAGAATGAAGAATGTTTTGATGTGGCAGGAATGATATACAGTAATATGCAAAAGTCTTGGGCCTTCTAAAACAATGACATGCCAATTAATCTAGACAACAAGCACTTATTTATAGCAGATCCATGCAATGACCGAAGGATACTGAGAGGTCAGGAGCCAAACCTGTGTTCTTTAAACAGTATTCTGTTTAGCAAGATATTGATAGCATGCTTAAAAACAGGAAATACATATTATTTGTACTTTATTAACGTGTATTCGTATTTATTTTAATGCAATTAAAATATTTTTATTTTTATCTTTTTTATTTTTAACTTTGTTCATTTTATTTTTAAGTTTTAATTGAACAGAAACACATTTACTGTCAAAATAAATTGCTTTAACCCATTTTCATGGCCGCACAGTAGTGTATGGGTGTACTAGCATGGAAACGTTCCATGTTCCAGGGTTATTTCACCAGCTTGTAAAAGAGTTAGTAAATGAAATTTTGCAACCTTGTCATTTGGAGGTGGATGTTGCCAGAATCCAAGCCAGCCAGCCGTAAGTTAAAGCTCCAGTCAGTGAAAACAAAAGAGTGTGATATCGGGCCATGAGCCATGCTTTATATCCATGAACATGCATAGGGAGCGTAAGGAGTTCTAGCTAAGCTATTCTAAACTGTCTGCAGTACGACTCCCGTGTTAAATGAGAAAGCTTTGGTGCAGAAGAAGACACAAAGCAAGTGACATTATGATGAAATTGGTTATTCCATGTTATATTTTTCTGATAAGCGTTATCTAATGCTTTGATGAAAGCATCTTTGTAGTGTGGCATTCTGTTCAGTGGTGCAACTGATTTTCTCTTCTTTCTTTCTTCCAACAGTAACAAAGGCAACCCTCTGCTCCAGATCGAGGTTGAACCTACTTCAGATGTGAGTCATGCATACGCTTCAGCACGCATGTGACTGCGAAATGAGCTCGTCTGTCACATATAATAGATGCGTTTTCCTTTAGGCACAATTTAAACTGTGTGTTGTATGGAGAGAATGATACTGGTGATGGGCATCGTTTTGTTTAACCGAGCATCATCAGCTCAGTAATGGAAACTTATACCATATTTGTGAGCATATAGAGGGCAAATAATAACGGACCTAGGACTGACCCCTGTGGAACACCACATTTTACTTGTGGTAGTTCAGGAAATTCATTATTCACAGAAACAAAGATAGCAGTTGGTCACATAGGATCTAAACCAGGAGACAGATAGCAGACTTTCAATCCTGTCTACATCATTAGATGCTGCACTGAGGTCTAGAAGCGCACAAATAGTAATGCAGCTTATGGCAGATGACAACAGCAAAACATTAGCAGTTTACATCAGTCTAAAAAAAACATCAGTCTAGTTTACATTTACGGCATTTAGCTGACGCTCTTATCCAGAGCGACTTACAAGGTTAATCATATTACAGGTAGGCCAATGTAGTGTTAGAAGTCTTGCCCAACGACTCTTATTGGTGTAGCACAGCATAGTCACCCAGACTGGGATTCGAACCCCAGTCTCCCACATGTGGTGGTGGCTCCCTGGTGGGTAATGGTGTTACCCGCTGAGCTATGCCAACAGCCTAGTTGATGTTTCAGTGCTGTGTTTAGTTCTAAATCATGGATACATGATGTTGAGTGATCAGTATGTTGTACTGTTAGTTTTCCAAAAAAAAGTTTTCCAAAAAAGCTTCTTTAGTTTTGCAGTAAAGCTACAAGGCTAACACATCAAGCATGAATGTCACTGGCTTTGTTTCACTGCAGTAGTACAAGACAGTAGTTACTGACTTTAGTTCTGAGGTCTCGCTCCATGGACTGATTCCTCTCTTTTTTCCATCAGAATGAGGAGGGGAATGACGAAGCGGGGGATTCGGCCGACGAGTTTGAGGAGATGAACCTGTCCCTGCTGTCGGCGCGCAACTTCCCCCGCAAAGCCAGCCAGACCAGCATCTTCCTGCAGGAGTGGGACATCCCCTTCGAGCAGCTGGAGATTGGAGAGCTGATAGGCAAAGGCCGCTTTGGGCAGGTCTACCACGGCCGCTGGCACGGCGAGGTGGCCATCCGCCTCATCGACATTGAGAGGGACAATGAGGACCAGCTGAAGGCCTTTAAGCGGGAGGTGATGGCGTACCGGAACACACGGCATGAGAACGTGGTGCTGTTCATGGGCGCATGCATGAGCCCTCCGCACCTGGCCATCATCACCAGGTGAGCACTGCAACTGCTGGCAAAGCTCAGACATCATCTTTACTGTACACAATCCAGGCAGTGTTCATTAGTGCTCTCATTTTGGTGCTGCTTAAAGCCACTTATATTCGTTGATGGGCTTAGCAGGTTCTAGAAAGAACCTTATGTTGATAAAGAACTTTATAATTATCTCTGAAACCTATTCATGGTTCTTTATGGAAGCAAAAGGGTTTTTCTATGGCACTGCTTTAGAGTAGAGGTCTGCGTGGGACTGATTTTTTAATCCCACTAGCACCCGTAATGTAAAGGTTTCGACCCCCTCCCACCCACAGATAAATGACATCCGGTACTAGACATACTCTATTCGTAAATAAATTCTTTTCTCCTGAAATAATAATAATCTGGACTGAAAATGAGTGCCGTATGTCAGACTTGCCTTAAGTTGGCATAACTGTGGTAGTCCACAGTTGAGGCCAACTGACCGTATAAGACATGTGCAGTTCATGTGTTGTTTATGTAATTGGCTGCTTCGTGACTGTTTAGAATGAGTTTATTACTTATAATAATTGATTTTTTTTAGTTAATTTATTATGTTATGTTAATTATGCATGACACTTATTGTGTGATTCTATAATTTTATATAGACTATTTATTCATTTCCAGGGTTTTTCTACATGTATATTGTCGCTGTCCAGTTAAAAACATGCATCTCCTTTTTTTTTTTTTTTTTACTTCGATGCATCATTTTTTTATGAACACAACACCAGCCGTTTATGCTGTGTGGAAATTTCATGATGAATCGACCAAAAGAAATGGCTCAAAATGGCTTGGAAAACGTCTGGTTCCATTGACTTACATTCGAATGAAATTAGGTATTTGGCCTCTCCTGTAAAGTTGCCATTTTGGAGATACTTGTTTTCTTTGGACAGTGACGATATGTTGTCCCGCACCTGAATGTACCGGATTGCAATAATGCTAAAAATTTGGTCCCATGCTGCAAGATATGTGGGAACGCAGACCTCTACTTTGGAGTACAATGAAAGAGATGGGAGTTCTAGTTTTAGTTTCTTCACTGACAGTTTAATCAACAAAATGAGCACGTAAAAGGTTGGCATATTGACAGGTTCCAGAATCTGATGACGTTCTTTGTCCATCCCAAATCCGCTTTCCACCAACCTCACTTTGCTTTCTAGCCCTTTTCACAGTAAACAGGGCGTTCTTTTGAAAAGGGTGTGAAAAGGGTAACGATGTATAGAAGCACCAGCAGCATCCTCACACTCAGCACGCAGCCCGGCCTGCTTCTCAGCTCGGAAGTCTCCGGATGGGTCAGAAAGCAGTTTAGAGCTAATCAAGAAACTGTTCATCTATGTTTCATTTTAAACTGAGTTGCACAGCTTAACTTTAAAGCTGGGTTAACAATATTACAGCGTTACTCTGGACACTATTCATTATCTGCCCTTTTTTCTCCGCTTCTGAGGGAAAACTATTATGTGGACACAAAAACAGCTCTTTCAGGCAAAGAAGGAATTTAGACATTTAAATAGTTTACCATTATTAGACCCAGGCTCACCCCACGTTCATACTAGCGGGCTACAAGTCGCTTACGTCACCCCAGATTTGTCTCTTGTGAGCGTGTTGGAGGCAGCTCATGGTGTTGCATGTACAAGGTCCAGGAAAGCTAGCTAGTTAAGAAAACCCATATTTGTATGGAAAGCTAACTGCTTGCATTCGTTGCTAGCTTTATCGGCTGATTAGCATGCTGGCTAACCCAGCTAGCTATCGAGTGACCTAACTCACCAGAGACACCAACAATATCCGTATATATATTTTTTTCTTTATATGTATGTGTACAAAGACGCATCATACAGACTGGGAAAAAAGGAAACAGCGGTTATGAGCTTCTCTTCCGTGTTTACCACCACACTGCTGAGAACTGGAACCAAATGCTAATAGGAACTAAAACTTGAGAGTGCAGAAGCTATGTCTACAATTGGGTTGACGGGCTATAAATACCTGTGGGGTGTGAGTGGCGGGATCCATAGATTGAGAAGAGGTGGTACAGTGCAGTGAATGTCTCGTTCCATGTGTGGAAAATGGTTATTTGGGCTTGTGGAGGTATTATATGCTATTTGTCACGCTTCCGGATTCTTCTCCTGGTTTTCTCACTCCTCTAAACTCCAATCCCCAGAATGCCCCGCTCAGTGACGTCACTACCACATGCTCCCCATCAGCCAATCACATTTCACACTTGCGTTTGTCATCCCCAGAGTTCTAATAGCAATCACCTGTTCCTTATCAACCTCTCTGTGTATATATAGGACTCTTGTTTCAATTGTTCCTTGCTGTGCTAGTACATCTACACTCATTATCCATTTCATCAGCTCCACTTAACATATAAATGCACTTTGTATCTGCAGTGACACTGAAGTGGTGGTGGTGTGTTAGTGTGTGTTGTGCTGGTGTGAGTGGATCAGACGCAGCAGTGGTGCTGCTGAGCTGTGTAAACACTGTGTCCACTCACTGTCCACTCTATTAGACACTCCTACCTTGCTGGTCAACCTTGTAGATGTAAGGTTAGAGTCCTGCAAAGTTTGTGTTGGTCATCCTCTAGTCCTTCATCAGTGGTCACAGGACGTGGGACACGGTTGGCTGGATAGTACTGGTTGGTGGACGATTCTCAGTCCAGCAGTGACAATGAAGTGTCCAGCAGCAGTGCTGTGTCTGATCCACTCACACCAGCACAACACACACTAACATACCACCACGTCAGGGTCACTGTGGTGCTGAGAATGATCCACCACTCACATAATATCTGCTCTGTGGTTGTCCTGTGGGGGGTCCTGACCATTCTGTGCCAAATGACTTGTGGGGGGGGCGTTGGGTGGCTGTCCAAGAGTGTAAGTGCCTTAGCACTGGGGAAATTGTGTGTTTGTTTGTTTGTATCTGGTCCTCATCAGTGGAAGTGTTTATACAGTAGTTCCTATTTACACTGTAGAGTAGTTTTCCTCTTGTGACCTGGTCACTCCACTCGAAGCTCGCTGAAGTGCTTCAAAACAGCAGTGAACAGTTGCATGGCTGCATGTGGCGTATTGAAGCAAATGGCTGTGCAAATCTTTGTTTAGCTATTTTACAGCAAGAACTGTTTTGATTGCACCTGAAAAAAAGGTCAAAAGTTGTAATTGTTCAATTTGAAGCACTTAACCGGGAGCGGCAGCCCTAAATGGGCCAAATTGAGGTGGAATTGAGAGAAATGGACTCAGGCTGTAAAAGCCCTGGTTATGAGCATGCAAGGAACATAAATATTGATTGTTTGTCTTTGCGTTGCTGTGACTGACTGTTTATTGATTGGTTTTCATATTGCGTGGAATAATTGCGTGTCCTTTCATCAGAAAAGCAAACAAGCAGGCTTTCCACGTACAACACAATTATACAGAGAAGGTCCAAGCCAGAGGTTGTTTGGAATGAGCCGCGCGGACATAAGTAGCACTAGAAAATGGTGCCGAGGTGATTCACCTACATTTTTATACAGAAAGAGCAGCGGTGGACTGAGCTCAGGAGACAGTAAGTAGGGTAATGGACAACATCAACAGGATGTTTATTCGCAGCTTCACCCACGTTTTTGGGGAGGACCCGGTCAGTAGAGCGCCGGAGTGGTGCTCCCGTAAAAATGTTGCTATAGAAATGACAATGTCCAGTTGGAGATGCTAGTAGCTACATCCAGGTTGTCTAGTCTATAGAAAACATCTGTCCAAGCTAAATAAACTATCCCAGTGCTTATAGACTCCAACAGTTTATCCAGCTCTAATATATTCCACCAATTAGCATCGTACAAACTGCAAGCCTGAATTTTCACATCAAATTAAGTAGCTTGCTTATATGGTTTCTGATATACACTCACCATCAAAAGAATAGCGGCACCCAGAAGGAAGTGTGGGATTGCAGTGCTATTGGGAAGGAAGATAAAGGTTACCAGGAACAATAAATGATGATACATTTAGACGGATATGGGCAAAATTTATTGAGCTACACAGAAGTAGTGGGACCAGGCCGCCATGTTTTCTAACGCAACATGCCAGACGTCTCGGCATGAAGTTGTAGAGGTTTCTAATGGTGTCCTGTGATAATCCATCCCATGCAGCTTGAAAATTCTCACACAGTTCCTGTAGATTTTACAGTAGGGGTGGAGGTGGAATGATGCAGTCTATTGTACATTGAAAAAAGCTCCTAAAAGCCAAAACTACTTGCCATAAAAATGATTTACACATAATTAGAATGTCAACACCGTAAAACAAAACAATGCAGACTTGAAACTAAATAAGTTATTTAGTTAGACCTAGTAATGCACTGGGTTAACCTGAAATGTTGAGTTGATGGAACTTCAAATGATAAGTTAATGTTGCGTTGGGGTGACTAACCAGGCGCTCACAGATCTAAAAGAGTAACTGGGTTTATTTGCAATAAGCGGGTCAGAGGCTGTAAACCAGAACACAATAATCGAAGCGATCATAACCGATAAGGCCAAGACAGAGCCAAAACCTAAAGAACAATCAAGAGTCAGAACCAGAGCAAACCAACCAATCATAGACCAAGTACAAAGGGAAGACCAGAAAATGCAAAAAACAAAAGACAAAGCAAAGATGATATACAGTAGACTGACAGAGTAACAGAGACAACCACGAAAATGGTAATACCTCACAAAGGTACAAGCAGACTGAACAGGTATACATAGAGGCATGTAAATCGTGAACAGGTGATGAAAATCAATACTCAGGTGACAATGAACAGGAAGGCGGTCTATGATTGGCTGATAATGGATAATGTGGTGTTGATGTCATGAGAGGGTGCATTCTGGGAAATGTAGTTCAGTGATACAACAGAGGCAGGAAAAGAGCCCCACATGGGTTTTCTTACTCCATTTGGGCTGAGGAAACCAAAATAACTGCTTTAGAATTCTCAGCCTAATGAATATGGATTGCAGGAACAGAGGCAGGAAAAGAGGCCAGAAGTGTGACAGTTGTCAAATGCAAAACAGATTATTCATCTGTTTAGTTCATATTAAACGTTCAGTGATCTCAACATTTCAAGTTAACCAAGTTACTTTTATTAGGTTTCAAAGCTACATTGTTTTTTTTTACAGTTGAGGTTGATCCTTTTCTTTCTTGCACTGAAGAGAAAGTCAAGAGAGAGGCTGAGGGGTTGAGTTGTTCATTTCAAGGCTGCAGCTGAGCTCTTGTTCGTAAGCAGTATCTGGACACACAGTTTTTATAGCCCGTTTCACCCCCCTTAAAGGTTATACATGAGGGGTGTAGTCTTGGAACTAGGTATGTTGGTGTTGTTTCACAAGATGGTCAGCTGTCCTGTCCAATAATAGTCTAAAGGTATTTGACCTTTTTTAACCTACAGCTATATACCCCTGATGATAACCCTTCCCCAGGACTCAGATCCTGATGTAAATGCGTAAAATGCAAGTTCTGTTCCGGGAAAGCAACTCTTCCCAGAGGGTAACAAATGCTTTAACAAATGGCAAAACCCACCAACAATATATAGAACTGTTGAACTTATACACTGTATTGGTACCATGAATACCTACAATTATATGTACAACAAAGCTTAGCTAACGGTCTTGCTAACCATTTGCCATGGATAGAACACAGAAGCAGCTCTTTGCAGGATCGGGCCAGGCCCAAGTTTCATATTTAGCAGTACTAGCCAGGCCTAGTCAGGTCAGGACTTGGGAATGGGCCTCGGTTTCATGTTGTGCAGACTTGTAATGCTGTAAACAATGGACACCCATAGTAGTAACAGCCATGTTGAATAGTGTCTGTCATTTTTACGGATTATGGTGTCATGCAGTTTCAGAAGTACAATTAGAGCGTACATTTATGGCATTTAGCTGACGCTCTCATCCAGAGCGACTTACAAGGTTAATCATATTACAGGTAGGTCAATGTAGTGTCAGGAGTCTTGCCCAAGAACTCT
Source organism: Semaprochilodus insignis (assembly GCA_034552555.1). Taxonomy (NCBI): domain Eukaryota; kingdom Metazoa; phylum Chordata; class Actinopteri; order Characiformes; family Prochilodontidae; genus Semaprochilodus; species Semaprochilodus insignis. The sequence goes on from CM067499.1 coordinate 22,259,635, forward strand.
TATTGGTGTAGCATAGCATAGTTACCCAGACTGGAATCAAACCCCAGTCTCCCACATGGGGTGGTAGCTCCTGTGCAGGTAGTGGTGTTATCCGCTGAACCACACATTGCACAATGCTAGCTGATGGAGTTTGAGCCTTTTGTTACTTATTAGCTACATTAGCCTCATTAGTAGACTCCAGTGTAAAAGTGAAGAAGCATGCCAGACATGTTTACGCTACATTTAGAATTTGTATTCGGAATTAGTATTTCGTATTTAGAACCATTTGCCAATTGCACTTACACACAGAGGACTTTGTCTTTTGCATTAAACCCACCCATGAAGTGAAACACCCACATACACACACACACACTAGTGAACACACACACTACTGGGCAGTGAGCACACTTGGGACGTTAGGTGCCTTGCTCATTGGCACTTAAGTCATGTATTGTCTTGTCAATTCAGAGAATCCAACCAACGACCCTCCAGTCACAAGGCTGGTTCCTTAACCTCTAGCCCACGATTGCCCCATACTGGTTTTCTTACTCCGTTTGGGCTGAGGAAATCAAAATAACTGCTTTAGAATTCTCAGCCTAATTAATATGGATTGCAGGAAGGTGAGAACAGGCCTGAGGTTAAACCCAGGTGGCAGCGGCAGGTAACACAGTGGGTGCTGCCTCTTTTCCTGTTGCCCTGCTGGGGTGAAGCCTGGAGCCTCTGCACTGAAGCCACACTGAGTAAATCCAGTGCAGCTCAAGCTGAGTTCTAGACTAGTGCCCAACAAACGAAGTCTTACAACGTTAAAAGGTAAAACTAGGACAGTCCTATTGTCCCAGGCATTGACTGAAGAATCCAACACAAGCTGATTATTAAAGTTATTTTTCATGTCTATTTTTGTTCATTATTTTTGTGTTATTGTTAGAGTGTAGGAGTTGGGGGGCCTCCAAGATATTGATGCCCAAGGGTCTCGTAAAACCATGATCAATCACTGAATTAAACTGACAGATGATACAAGATGGAGTTAATATAGCTATAACATTAAAACCACCTACACTCATCGTCCATTTTATCAGCTCCACTGACCACTGACTTTGTAGTTCTACAGTTACAGACTGTAGTCCATCTGCTTCTCTGTATACTTTATTGCCCTGTTCTTCAATGGTCAGGACCCCCACAGGACCACCACAGAGCAGGTATTATGTGGGTGGTGGATCATTCTCAGCACTGCAGTGACACTGAAGTGTTGGTGGTGTGTTAGTGTGTGTTGTGCTGGTGTGAGTGGAGCAGACACTGGACACCTCAGAGTCACTGCTGAACTGAGAATCGTCCACCATGGCCAACACTGCACTGTGTAGCAGCTATCGTCTCTGACTGTACATCTACAAAGTGGACCAGCAAGGTAGGAGTGTCTAATAGAGTGGACAGTGAGTGGACACAGTGTTTAAACACTGTCTGATCCACTCAACACACCAGCACACCACACACTAACACACCACCACCACATCAGTGTCACTGCAGTGCTGAGAATGATCCACCACCCACATAATACCTGCTCTGTGGTGGTCCTGTCCATTGAAGCACAGGGCAACCAAGTATGCAGAGAAACAGATGAACTGCAGTCTGTAACTGTAGAACTACAAAGTGCTCCTATATGGTCAGTGGAGCTGATAAATAGAGTTGCTGAGAGTTTGCTGTATCTTGTTCCCCATGCGTTCTTTTCTGAAAGTGAAAAAGATTTCTAAAACAATCTAGAACACTGAAACCACTCCATAAAGAACTTTTGAGTTTGAGTTCTACGGTGCTAAGCCAGTGTGAAATCTTCCCTGCTCTTGCCTATCCGCTCTGTAGACATACTTGAAATTTCAGTGGATCTCATCTGAATGCCACCCCCAGTGCCTTGCAGCCAACGTTGGCGTTGCATTCATATGCCTACAGCTGTGGTGTTGATAAGCATCCTGTGAGAAATGCTGCCTGAGCCGCCTTTCAAATCATGCTGTAGTCTTCTTCACACATGCTATATAGGGTCTGCGATGGCTACCACTGTGCGTAACTTGTTTCTCATTGTCTTTTCTAGTCTGTGTAAAGGGAGGACGCTTTACACAGTAATAAGAGACGCTAAAGTCATCCTGGACGTCAACAAGACCAGACAAATCGCACAGGAAATGGTGAAGGTACAGCTCCACTCGATCCATATCTGCGGTGGTTAAGACCCTTATGATAGAACCTGATTTTCCCCATGATCCTCATATTCATGCCTCTGCAATATCTCTTGATTTAGCTCCTGTGATATTGCAGACATTTGCAATGGTTTCATGCATGCTGGGAAAAGGCAGCTCCAGTTATTCAGCGTGGAGTTTTTATCGATTTATGATGAGAAAGCAGCATAATCTGCTGTATCCACTGAAAACGTGGAGCGACTCTGATACGTCTGGAACGTTTTGCCTGTGTTTGTTTGTGTGCAGGGTATGGGCTACCTGCACGCCAAAGGAATCCTTCACAAGGACATGAAGTCTAAGAATGTCTTCTACGACAATGGCAAAGTGGTCATCACTGATTTCGGACTCTTCACTATATCTGGGGTCCTACAAGCAGGCAGGTATGTTGAACGTGTACGAGTTTTTTAGCATCTGAATTAAATGTGGCAAATATATGGAAGCCTGTTTCTGCAAGGCCATATGGTATAAAGGCTATATACAATGATGAGAGTATTATCTCATAATTAGGACTTAGTATCTCATAATTAGGACTTAGTATGTCATAATTAGAACTTAGTATCTCATAATTAGGACTTAGAATCTCATAATTAGAACTTAGTATCTCATAATTAGGACTTAGCATCTCATAATTAGGACTTAGTATCTCATAATTAGAAGCTTGTATCTCATAATTAGAACTTAGTATCTCATAATTAGGACTTCCTATCTCTTGATTATGGCTTAGTATCTCATAATTAGGACTTAGCATCTGATAATTGGGACTTAGTATCTGATAATTAGGACTTAGCATCGCATAATTAAGACTTAGTATCTCATAATTAAGACTTAGTATCTCATAATTAGGACTTAGTATCTCATAATCAGAACTTAGTATCTCACAATTAGGACTTCCTATCTCTTGATTATGGATTTATGAGATACTAAAGCATAGTCTTAATTAACACATAGTAAGTTAATATCATATAAATAAATAATAATGATAAATAATTCATGATTATGAATCACTAAGTCATAATTATGATACAGTAAGTCTTAATATGACATAATAAGTTAATATTGAGACACTAAGTCATAATTATGAGATAGCAAATCAAATATGATTTAGAGCTACCATGTCACCAGGAGTGACACCACTGCTATTTTGTCAGATTTATGACTTACAATCTCCTCGATATGACTTGCTATATCATAATAATGAGATTCTATTGCATAATTATGACTTAATATCTCATATTGTGATTACGTTTGATTCTCGTAAAATCATGATTACAAGATGGCAAAATTATGAAAACGGTGGTCTATATTATGAGATCTTGTCAATATATATATATATATATATATATATATATATATATATATATATATATATATGTTATATGGTATATGAGATATTAAGTCATAATTTTGCAATAGAATGTCATTATTATGAGATAGCAAGTCATATTGATGAGATTATAAGTCATAAATATGACATTAGGCAAGAAGTCATAAGAAGATAAGAAGTCTTATAATTATTCTATGTTAAGCAGTGATTATGACATTCTCTCAAAGTCTGATTGACGCACGTTGAGCTAAAATCAAGGCTGGGTTTATTTAACAGGTTGACAATCAGGCTCAAAAACAGAATCCAAGCAAACATAGTACAAGGGACAGGCAAAGTCATATACGAAGAGGCAGGCAGAAGTCAAAACCAAATAGGCAATCAGAACAGGGCAACCAACATCAGAGGGTAGAAGAAGAGAAGGGGCGAACCATTATTATGACATTATAACTCATCATTATGACATTGTAACTCATTATTATGAGAGTCACAAGTATGGGATTCTAAGTGGTAATTAGGACTTCTTAAGTCATAATAAGGAGTTCTCTTTATTGTGAAATACCAAGTCATTATTATTACATTCTAGGTCATAATTATGGGAAAGTTATGGTTGAATTGCTGCTTTTTTACGGTCAGAATTAGGGTCCCATATACATTACATTGGTAGAGGTAGCACTTTTTGGGCATGTTCTCAAATACAGGGCTAAACACACTCACACAGGCTCTTTCATTACTTAATGAGACCACTTCGGGCTGTCATATGGTTTTCACATCTATTAATGTGTTTATTCCAATTTTGTTGCTGAGGGCCTCTAAAACTGTTTAGAAGATGGATATAATTTAATGAGCTGTCGTTCTCATTATGATGTATTTTGCGTCCTGCATTCATGCTATTTGAATATAGGAGATGCAACAGGCCACAACTGCTTTGACTCACGGTATGAACGCCAAATACAGAACCTCACATGGGTTGGAAAATGCCAGTTGCCCTTTATTTGAAATGCCAGTTGCCCTTTATATGCTCGTTGTTTGAACATTATATTCTGTCACGAGCGAACTAACAGAAACAACATTAATGGTCATAGAATTGTAATACATTACATATTACATACTAAAGATGTCTTAGTTTGTGTAATATTCTGTAGTCCAGCCTTGCATCCCTCAGCATCATCCGTGTCCTTTTAATGTCCATCATTGTTTTTTAATTACAATACATTTACATTTGAGGCATTTAGCAGACGCTTTCATCCAGAGTGACTCACAATCCGATCTTTTCCTATCCATGTAGGCAAAGGTAGGACATTGGGAGTCTAACCCAAGGAACCATATTGGTATACTGTAGGGTGCTAGCCCAGGTAGGTGACTGAACACCAGTCTACAGTGTGGCGGGCAAAGGTGTTACCCACTACACTAGACCAACCATACCCAGCATACATTACACGAAATACACTCATCATCAAACAAATAGCTGCACCCAGAAGTAATCAACCAATAACAATGAAACTTGGTGGGTAGGTTTGATATCATGAGACATGTGAATGATTCAAGTTTCACCCTCAGGTATGCATATGTTGTACGCAAGGACGGGGCTTATCACTGTACCTGACTGACTATATAATGTCTTCCTGTTGCGTGTGCTTTCCATTCTGACTTGTGCTGTTGTGTAGGTAGCATTCTTTGCAAGTGAAGTATGCCTCAGAGAAGAGTTGGAAAGCAATTCGGGCAGTCGGAAGAGTTTGTGAGGGGTCGCTTTGTAGAGCTCTTGAAAGCGGGATGGTCTTATCGACGTATTGTGAGCCATACCGCTCATGCAGATACTACCATAGCACACTGTTAGCTACAGTGGACAGAAGAAGGTACGCACCGGCAACATGAAGGACCTCGGAGACCTACACAAACCGATTGGCAGACAGCAGCACGACGCTGGACTACATGCACATAGACCGTTACGAAGATTGCCCTTAACGCCATGTCAACGTTACCAAAGACTCCAATGGTGTCGTGCCAGACTGTCATGGAGTGGCTCAGAATGGCAGCGGGTCATCTTCAGTGACGAGTCTTTTGTCTTGATGGAGACGACCAAGGAATCTGTGTGCATAGGCACAGTGTAAGCGCCGAGATGAACAGTTTGCTGTCACACATCACGCATCCAGAAGGCCTGGTGTCACTCCACTTCCACCCCTACTGCAAAATCTGTAGGAACCGTGTGAGAATATTCAAGCTGCATGGGATGGATTATCACACAACACCATTAGGGACCTCTACAACAAGCAAACATGGCGGCCCGACGCCATACTGAGAGTCACTACTTCTGTATGTGTAGCTCAATAAATATTGGCCATATCAGTCTAAATTTGCCATCATTTATTGTTCCTGGTAACCTTTATCTTTGCAATCAGACACTTCCTTGATGATGAGTGTATTATATCGGATCACCCAACAAGTCTTGGTGGATCGACCACATTCGACTACCCTTTTAGGACCTCCAAACAGTCATGAGGAATGCATTGTTTGAAGTGTTCACTGAATGTTGATGTGTTGCAAACTGAATGGTGTGAGCCTAAGCTGTTTTACTGCTCCCCCACACCATAACCACAACAGAACGTCCCCTGCGTTCAGGCAAAGTCAGCAGCAGCATGGAGTGTAGCGGTTAGTTGGGATTTACATTCTACTGTACAAGATTCATTTCTCGCTCCTGCTCCACCGCATCCCTTTCCGTCTCCACCGACGCACACATGAAAGAGTCTTTTCTTCCTCCACCGCGGCCTATGCCGTGATCCAGGAACGTGCCGATCCTTTAAAGAGGTTTTGATGTTTGTGTTTTCTTGCCTGTGGTGTCCCGTGGAAAGGAAAACATCCTACTCCCCAAAGCTTTAGAAAAGGAGCACTGAAGGAAAGATTATAGACTCTTTAAGTCAGAGAAGACCTCTGATTCATCTCTTGTGTTCTGCAGCCAGCTTTCATTTAAGTAACCTTCAGCCGTGTTTGATAAATAAAAGTGTACCTCTTTATGCTTGTGGTATAGCCTGTCTGGGGCAGTTTGTTGCTTTGAGCATGTAAACAATGGTCAGGGAGAATGTCCACTGCCCAAGGACGTACACCTTAGTCGCCCTGAGGGCTTTCAGTAATGTACTAAATAGATCTTGCCATCTTTTTAAAACCCCTATTGGCCTTTTGAGAGACACGGCAGCACGGTTGCTCCAACAGCACAAAAGACACAAACACCCCACCACCACCGCATCAATGTCACCGCAGTGTTGAGAAGGATCCACCAACTAAGTTATACCTGCTCTGTGGTGGTCCTGTGGGGCTCCTGAGTACTGAAGAACAGGATAACAAAGTATGCAGACAAACAGATGGACTACAGTATCCAATTGTAGAACTCAAGGGCATGGGTTTGGTCATAACATTGGTAGGGACACAACAACCCACTCATTACCCGCCTCATGCAGCAACAACCACCAGGGCATGACATGATCCTTCGGATAGCCCTCTCCCTTTCAGCCAAATTGAATTACATTGGAGGTGTGGCAAAATCGAGTTTGAAAGCAAATCGAGCAGTTGGAAGAGTTTGAGAGGGGTTGCATTGCGGGGCTCTGGGAAGCAGGATGATCTTATCGACGCATTGTGCGCCATACCGGTCGTGCGGGTACTACCATAGCATGCTGTTGGCAGCAGTGGATAGAAGAAGGCACGCACCAGCAACATGAAGGACCTGGGAGACCTACACGAACCACGGAGGAGAGAACCAATGGATTGTCCGACATGCGTGGAGTGACCTTGTCCGACCAGCCATGATTGCGGACATTCAGTGAGAGGTGATGCCCTCCATGAGTCATCCTGTTAGTGCCAGCACCATTGAACGATGACTGCCCTTAACACCACGTCAACATCACCGAAGACTGCGATGATGTCGTGCCAGACTGTCATGGAGTGACTCAGAATGGCAGCAGGTCATCTTCAGTGATGAGTCCCGCTTTTGTCTTGGTGGAGACGACCAACGAATCTGTGTGTGGAGGCACCGTGGTCAGCGCAAAGATGAACGGTTTATGGTCAACATATTGGAGGTGTGGCAAAATCGAGACATTGTAAGTAGTGCAAGGGTGCACAGGCCAAAGATGGCGCAATTGCAGATCTGACCCCTTGCGATGGCCTTGCATGCGTTCGCAGTCAAGAAATTGGGGACGATTCTATTCTCCCAAACTATTGGCACATGGACATGTCCCTACCATCCATATGCAAACCTACACACATGGTAGAAGTGGGGAAGTGGTGGCACCAGGATGCATTGTGAGATGAAGACAAGCTGGTGATGGGAATGAGATGAACTGGGCATTGTTCTGCTGGAAAACTCTGGGTGCAGGAATTCATGTAGAACTCAGCCTAAGCATCTGCCTAAGCATCGATGTGAGCCAGGTATTCCCCTTCATGGCAGTGGTATTCCCTGATGCCACTGTCTTCTCTTGGCAGGATAACTGCACACATTGTTCGGGAATGGATTGAGGAACATGATGAAGCTTTCAGAACTAGACGGTCACCTATTTGGTAAAATGGACAAAGAGTGTAGAAACAAGGAGGTATTTTTAAGGTTCTCACTGTGTATGTTGCTCCTGCCAGTGCTCTTCAGTGTCAATCCGGACCTTATGGAATTTTTTTCCATAGCCTACTTGTGGCGAGGCGGGTGGGGGATATATGAAGGAGCGTTAGACGATTGGCACTGCCGATGATGTTGCTGTTACTTTGGAGCGTTGCCTGTTTGTGTTTGTGCGCCTCGTCTCTCTTTGAAAATGTTTTCATTGGCAGCGAAGTCGGTAAATCAACATATCACAAACACTCGGGCTCACCGTCTGATTATGAGCCTATTCCGTGCGAGTGTGTTTGCGTGCGGTGGAGGCAATTACCAGGAAAAGGGCTACGGTTCCACAGGGTTGCCACCATTCCTTGATCAAGCTTTTGGGCTCCGTTTAGTGGTGCAGTGCTGCTCAACCTGCCCCAATTAACATCCCCGCTGCTGCGTGCGTTACTGAGAGGAGATGTAGGACGGAAGGGAAGCCAAGTGGGAATGTAAAATTTATCGGCCCAAGCATGAGCAGGCATGTTCTGGCGTAGTTACAAGTAATGAAATCCGGTTGGCGAAGCTTGAGGCTCGCTAATAGGGTTTAGCATTCATCTTGATATTTCTGAAGAATATTCAATGATACTGACCCAGTATAGGAGGGATGGGATGTGACTGAAGACTGAACATTACCTGTTTGTAATGTATGGGCTGAAGCAGGCTGCGTGTGCGAAGTGGCTTTATTAAAACTCAAAGTCTGTATAACAGGCAGTGGTCAAAACACAGGAAGGCAACATCAGAGACATTTCCACACACCAGAAAACCAGGAAGACCAGCAGGACCCAAAATCTGTGTGGGGAAAACCCAGCTAGGCACTCTACACAAAGACGTTGCAACAAGCAGGTCAGACAAAGAGCTATATGTAGCAGTCCTAGTGGGTCTAAGATCAGCTGTAGGTGTAACAGCAGAGGAGGAGTGGGTGGAGCCAGGGAAAGTCAAAATGGATGGGCTGTTTATTACTGTAAATGGCATATTTATATCACTACACATACTGATGTAGTTCCTGCAGATTGTGCGGTAGGGGTGGAGGTGAAGTGACACCAGGCCTTCTGGACGTGTGAGGCGTGACAACAAACCGTTCGTCTTGGCGCTGACCGCGGTGCCTCCACACACGGATTTGTTGGTCGTCTCCACCGAGACAAAAGTGGGACTCGTCACTGAAGATGACCCGCTGTCATTCAGAGTCACTCCATGACAGTCTGGCACGACACCATTGCAGTCTTTGGTGACGTTGACGTGGTGTTAAGGACAGTCGTCGTAACAGTCTGAGTGCATGTTGTCCTGTGTCGTGCAGCCGTCTGCCAACGGTGCTGGTACACCAACAGGATGGCTCATGGAGGACACCACTGCTCGCTGAATGTCCACAATCATGTCTGTTGGGTCAGTGAGGTACAGCGATAAGGCCCGTCTTCACATGCACGGCCGAGCGTAAAACTTGAATCACTCACATGTCTCATGATGTCACACCTATCCACCAAGTTTCATTCCTGTTGGTTGATTCCTTCTGGGTGCAGCTATTTGTAGAACTCTTCTTTTGAAGATGACTGTATATTTATGAGTGTATGATATATTGATAAATGCCAGATACAGTACTGTAAATTCATTCATTTTGGTTGGTTTTAACTTTATTTAGCTGGGCGAGTTGCTCTGAGGACCAGGAGCGACTGAGTATTAATTTAGCACGTCTGCAGTGAGTCAAGCCTATTGTCTGACTGAACCCGACTATCTGCAGGTTGGTTGGAAATGTCAGGGTGCTTCAGGCAGCTGGGCTCGAACAGAGGTTCAAACGTTTAGAGAGATTGAGTCATCGTAAATCTACGTTACTGAAGGGCTGTGATTACGTCTGCAGCGTGCCACCACACCGTTTACACTCTCCGGGGACAAAACACGGTCTTCAGCTGCTCCCTCCGCACGCAGCGTCGTTTATGAAAGGAGAAGAGAACAACACTGAGTGCTGAATAACAGTGCTGGTGGATTCTCACGTCGTTCGCGTCCCTGTAGTTTATGTGGACTGGTTAAGCACACACTACTCAAAACTGCTAACACTGTTTAAACTCACATGTACATTATTATCTCTCTCTCTCTCTCTCCCCCTCTCTCTCTCTCTCCCTTTCTCTCTCTCTCCCTTTCTCTCTCTCTCTCTCCCCCCCTCTCTCTGTCCCTTTCTCTCTCTCTCTCCCTTTCTCCTCTCTTTTTTATTATGCTCTCTCTTTCCTTCTATTTCTCTGTTTTTCCATCTCTATTCTCCTTCTCCCTGTTTCTTTCTTTCTCCTCTTCTGTTTCTTTCTTTACTCACTCTCCTTCTCTCTCTCCCTCCTTTTTCTGTCTCTCTCTACTGTCTTCCCTTCTTTCTTTTCCTGCTTTCTCTTTCTCTTTCTTCCTGTTTCTTTTCCTGCCTCTCCCTCCCTCAATCCTGTTCACAATGTCCTGTCCTTCTCTCCCTCTCTGTTCTGTCTCACAAATGCTCTATGTTTTTCTCTTCTCCTTCTCCTTTTCTCTTTCTCTCTCTACTTTTCTCTCTTTTTGTTCTCTCTCTTTCAATCTTCTTTTCTCACGTTTTGTTTCTTTCTTCGCTCTCTCTCTTCTCTTCTTGTTTTTCTCTCCCCTCTGTCTATCTCTCTTTCTTCTTGTTTCTTTTTTTTTTGCTCTACCGCTTTCTTTCTCTATTCTCTCTCTCTCTTGCCCCTTTCTGTCTTTTTTGGGGGGGTTTATTTCCTCCCCCTCCCTCTCGCTCCTCTTCTCTCCTTCTTCACTCCTCTTCCCTTTACCTGGCTGGTTTTTCTCACTATGTTTCTATCCTCCTCTTTCTTTCTTTAACCTTTGTTCCTTTCTCTTCCTCTCTCCATTTCTCTCTCTCTCTCATGCATCTCTTGGTCCCCGTTCTCTCCCTCTCTCTCTCTCTCTCTCTCTTTCTCTCTTTCTCTCTCTCTCTCCCTCTGCAGTAGGAGAGAGGATAAGTTGAGGATTCCCAGTGGCTGGCTGTGTCACCTTGCCCCTGAGATTATCCGTCAGCTCTCTCCTGAGACAGCAGAGGACCAGCTCCCCTTCTCCAAGCAGTCCGACGTCTTTGCCTTCGGGTGGGTCTCCTTAAAGCCCCGTGTTCTATTCACCACCCACTCACACCACGCTCCCTTTTTTCTTTCAATTTTCAGAGGGCATGTGATTGCACAAGATGTGGGGGGTGTAGGGGGCAATGGCTGATCATGTTTTCCAGTCCTGTTGTTTTTGGAAGTCAGATATTTCTGAGTCAGTAAACACTAAAAACAGAGACTCGCTATCTAAATGCATAACAGAGCTTCTACTGGGAGGAACACTGATGCTTGCAGCAACCTTAAAGCACGGGCTTTGATAAGCCATCATAAGGTACAGACGGCTGACAAAGTAAAGGAAAAACAGAATAAGAATATAAAGAGTAAACGAGTGGAGGAACATAAGAAGAGCAGACAGGTTTAGGCATGATACAGTGAAGTAATTAACATCCTACCGTGCTCTGTGGCATGTATTAAAATGCTGAGCAGGCCCGGCTGACCTTGATTTTGGATCAAGTTGGCCAGAGGGAAGGCGTATTTTGGGGCATGGACAGCAGGAGCTTCAGTGACGAAAGTCCCATCTGCATTCAGATCTGTGTCTGTGGTGGAAAACACACAGTTAGTGACCATCATTAGTGCATTAACAGAAGACCAGTTTTTCCTCAGGTGACTGCCCACAACTGCACATTTGATTTGGTCAGAGGAGACATCCTTCACCACATTCTCCACAAGTGGGAGAGTGCATGTGCAGCATATCCCAACAAGAACAGGACAGGCCTCAATGCCTGACCAATACAGTGACTATAGGTGGATCTGGAATGCTGTTGGTGGGCATGGTTCAGTCCACTAGCCCCCTTAGATAAAAGGGTCAATGCAAGTCAATGCAAAGTTATTCTGACCAATCACCTTTATCCTCCGATAAAGCATTTCTATCCTTGATACACGTGGTCTCTTCCAACATAACAATGGCCCCTCCCATTGGGGGTCACTGAATGAATTGATTGGCATGGAAACTATGCGTATCATGTTTTCTGGCCCTCACAGTCACCAGATCTCAACCCAGTTGAACACCTATGAAAGGCTTCGGTGAGAAATGTTAGACAGCTCTCTCTATTGCCGTCAACAAAAGACTAATGGAGGGAGTATCTTCAGAAGAACAGTGTTCTGTCCCTCCAATACAGTTCCAGAGTCTTCTAGAGTCAAAGTGCTGGGGTGCATTGAAAATGTTTGAAGAAGGACAGCTCAAGGTGACTCAACACCTTGCTAAGGCAGTGTAAGTTGGTGTTTTCCTTTAAGCCCACGGAAACATATGTGTCTAGCTCCTTTAAAAAGTCTGGAAAGTTCTGTATACAGCTTTATCCTTCACTCAAACCGATGGAGTATAGAGTGACCTATACTGGGATGCAGTCACATGACTGTTTGTGTGTTTGTGTATATTGGTTAGTGCATGAGACAAACCCATATCATTTTAAAAGCTTGTTTAATGCAGGGTTTCTCAACCTGTGAGCCATGGACCACCAGTGGGCCACCCTCTAGTGGTCCGTGGGCCTGTACTCAGGTGAAAGCAGTAGTTTGTAGTGGGCCGTATAGCCATATATGACCATATTCATGTTATATGAATGCATGATCTGGCATGTGAGTGAATCGGATGAAAACTATGGAGGGACAGGAGTAACTATGGTCCAGCATTTGATGTTACCGGTCAGCTGTTTATGAAGGTGATGGCTATCATATGTGTATATTAATATACAAATGTACTCCTGAGAACTCCTGCTTTATTGTATCTAAAAGATCTGTCATAAACCTGATTAACATGCTTTCATAACACATTCTATATAACCATTTCAGACCCAATTTCTAGAACTACATATTGAAATAGAAGGTATGAAATGGTGGTTGTGACATACACGGTACATGAGTATTTTGAGCTTAAGGTAGCTGCAGATGGCCTCTTTGTCACAATAAGAAAAATGGTTATGAGGGTTTGAGATGTTTGGCACTTCTGGGAGTGTACAGCAGACAACACACTTATAATATAAGTATTATAAAAATCTAATAGCACAGAGAAAGAGAAAGCAAAATAAAGTGCTCTTAAATAAAATAAAGTGATCTTTGAGTTTGGTGGGATATTAAGTAGTACTGTAACTTTAGATTAGGCCTAACTGAATTCTAGAAGCTATTAGTGTGGTATATTCTTGCTGACTGTGCAGCATTATCGATTATAGCTAATCAATCATAGTCTAGCCTCTATAGTCTGTTTCCTTTGCAACAATAAACACAGCAAAGTTATTAGTTATGTTTCAATGTTGGAAAAGTGGCAGTCAATCATCGACTTTCACTTGTGGTTGGTGAGTTCAGGAACTTGGGGCCTCACCTGAGTTTCTGACTTTGGAGCCCCCATCCTTACAAGACCACATTTAGTGTAATGCGTTAGTGTANGTGTTCAGTAACTCAGTAAGTGTAATTTGTTAGTGTACTGTAACTAGTGTGTTGGTGTACAATGTTGGAAAAGTGGCAGTCAATCATCGACTTTCACTTGTGGTTGGTGAGTTCAGGAACTTGGGGCCTCACCTGAGTTTCTGACTTTGGAGCCCCCATCCTTACAAGACCACATTTAGTGTAATGTGTTAGTGTACTGTATTTAGTGTGCTGGTGTACAGTAACTCAGTAAGTGTAATTTGTTAGTGTACTGTAACTAGTGTGTTGGTGTACAGTAACTCAGTAAGTGTAATGTGTTAGTGTACTGTAAGTAGTGTGTTGGTGTACAGTAACTCAGTAAGTGTAATTTGTTAGTGTACTGTATTTAGTGTGTTGGTGTACAGTAACTCAGTAAGTGTAATGTGTTAGTGTACTGTAAGTAGTGTGTTGGTGTACAGTAACTCAGTAAGTGTAATTTGTTAGTGTACTGTAAGTAGTGTATTGGTGTACAGTAACTCAGTAAGTGTAATTTGTTAGTGTACTGTAACTAGTGTGTTGGTGTTCAGTAACTCAGTAAGTGTAATTTGTTAGTGTACTGTAACTAGTGTGTTGGTGTACAGTAACTCCGTAAGTGTAAGGCGTTAGTGTGCTGTAAGTAGTGTGTTGGTGTTCAGTAACTCAGTAAGTGTAATGCGTTAGTGTACTGTAAGTAGTGTGTTGGTGTACAGTAACTCAGTAAGTGTAATGCGTTAGTGTGCTGTAAGTAGTGTGTTGGTGTACAGTAACTCAGTAAGTGTAACGGGTTAGTGTACTGTAAGTAGTGTGTTGGTGTATCTGTTCTTCCTTTTGGCTTATGTGAGCATAAAAACTTAACATGTCCAAATGAAAGAAGTGTGAAGTGAGCCCACCAATCAGGGCACAGCGGTCACTTTGTTTTGAGCTTGCTGTGACCTGTTGGACAGAGCTTGGTTCTAGCTAATGGAACCTGGTCTCCTGTGTTCTGTGTTTATGATCATTTGAATAGACGTCAGTGTCAGACTAATTAATGAGCTTCTATTAAAGACTGGTGGACTGAGAGACACTCGAGTCTCTTCACCTAAACTGAGCTGATTAAGAGTCTCGTTCCAGAAATGATAATAGGACATTAGAGCCATAATAAATCATGCTCCTGTTACTCTCCATACTTAAGTACATTTGAAGGTAAATACTTTAGTACTTTTACTCCAGTGGAGGTCTAAAGGGAGGAATTTCTACTGACACTGGAGGAATATTTACCTTGGTGATCTCTGCTTCAACTCAAGTACACGGTTTGTGTACTTCGTCCACCACTGGTGCAAACTCCGGGGGGTCCTGGAAGGGTTCCACAGTGGAGAACTGATAGTGTGATAGCTGAAAAGCCTGAATCTAGATGCACTAAGAGAAATTTTATTAGCTAGAGGAACAAATTAGCCGACTAATGAAAGCTAGGAACTAGCAACCTTAATGAGCTATTACCATCTCCAGTGGGATGTTTTAAGGGGAATTAAACTGAAAACAAAAAGCTGGATTCAGCTCCCAAGCACCGCCTCGGAGAAAGGGCCTTAATAAAGAGCGGCTGCAACGTTTTGCAGTTCCTCCTGTTTCCACAGTCTTCTCCTGCCTTCCTCATTCAAAGGGGGTAATACTGAGCCAAATTAATGGTGAGTGACAGGCTCAGGGTCAGTTCAGTCAGTTCCGGGATGAAATGAAACTCCAGTTCATTAAGCCAAATTCATTCGGAGACCTTCCGTGATGGTTTTTCCCAACCACGTAATGGTCTGAAATGAAATTGACCTCGGCCATCTGCGTTTAATTGACCGCTTTGGGGCGACTTCTCATCAGCCCAAAAGAAGGCACTATGGACATGGAGAGACTGTTTAGTATCCTAAATGAGGTCTTTACTAAACAGATTATGTTTGTATAGACAACTGTAGAAAGAACTCCACAGAACTTCATGTTGAGAACATGACAGACTTTGGATCGAAGACGTTCTGAGAGCTTTTATGGTCCTTTTAATAAAACTGTAATCATAAAAAACAAGAACAAGAAGCTCTTCTTATCTTCGTTCATCATCTCAAAGAGCATACTGAAGAAACAAAGTGTGGTATGCGCTTATGTTGCACTTCTTTGTATATGCCAGTCTGACAATTCTGAAAATTCCACCCTTGCACTTACACCCCCGGTACTCAGGAGGTTCCATGATGGCTAGCTTCGGCACGTGATGCTAGTTTCATCATCATCTTCTTATACGGCTGGTCCCAATCCAGCTTGGAGAGACAATTCCTCCAGCAGGTCCTGGGACAACCTCTGGGTCTCGTCATCATCATCTTCTTCTACCGCTTTGTCCAGTCTCGGGTCGCGGTTGCAAGAGGGAAAGCAGAGAAGCCCAGATGGCCCTATCCACCTTAATTTCCTCCAGATCATTCTAGGGAATCCCAAGCTGGTCCCAATCCAGCTTGGAGATATCATCCCTCCAGCAGGTCCTGGGACAGCCTCTGGGTCTCGTCATCAGCATCGCCTTATACCGCTTAGTCCAGTCTAGGATCACAGTTGTGGTAGGGAAAGCAGAGATGCCCAGACGGCCATATCCCATTCAACTTCCTCCAGCTCATTCTGGGGAATCCCAAGCCATTCCCAGGCCATCTTGGAGATATAATCTCTACAGCAGGTCCTGGGATGACCTCTGGGTCTTTGGCGACGTTGACATGGTGTTACGGGCAGTCTTCGCAGTGGTCTGCGTGCATGTAGTCCTGTGTCATGCAACTGTCTGCCAATGGTGCTGGCACTAACAGGATGCCTCATGGAGCGCATTGCTGCTCACTGAATGTCTGCAATCGTGGCTGTTGGGTCAGTCAAGTACGGCGTAAAGGTCATGTCTCACCATGTCAAACTTCCCACCAAGTTTCATTACTGTCGGCTGGTTCCTTCTGGGTGCAACTAGGTTACAGAACAGAACAACGTTTAATCAACTTCCACTCCTGTACCTTTGTCTGCAATAACAACACTCCTTATCACTTTGCTGCAGACTGAATGGACAGTCGTAGTTAAATTACGTTGTGGTTGAGACATCACAGCCATGATGGGTTGAACCTGGGCTGTTGTTGTGGCTTAGTTTTCAGCTGATGGTACAGTTCTACACTGCCACCATAGAATCTGTTATCACCTCGTCCATCACAGTGTGGGGTGTGGGGCAGCTCAGCCACCAAACAGGACACTCACAGACTGCAGCGCATCATCAGGTCTGCAGAGAAGATCACTGGAATGAAACTACCCAATCTGCTGAATCTGCACACTTCCAGAACCAGGAAGCGTGCAGAGAGAATCATCACTGATCCATCACACCCTGGCCATCACCTGTTCCAGCGTCTTCCCTCAGGCCGGCGTTTTAGTCAAATGAGGATCAAGACAACCAGGCTACAGAGAAGCTTCTTCCCACATGCCATCACTCTCATGAACAGCTGAACATTACAATGACCATTACAATCCACATTCAGGACACTTTATCACTTTCTGTTCTTTCTGTACTGCACTTTTAATTTATCTTATTTATCCGTTTATTAAAAGTATCACACATCACTCCATCCTCTGTACTGACTGTCTCAGACTGGTGTTTCTCTTGTACTGCACTTTTTAAGCCTTTATCTGTCTCTACATCCAGACTGCTGCATTATGCACTTTAATATACATATACAGCAACACATAGTGTAAGATTTACAAGTATGTAAGGTAGTGTGTGTGTGTATGTGTGCGTGTGTATGTGTGTGTGTGTGTTTGTGTGTGTGTGTGTACAGTGTGTAATGTTACTCTCTGTGCACTGAAGCTACATGTGTGTGTGTGTGTGTACTGTGTGTAATGTTACTCTCTGTGCACTGAAGCTGCTGTAACCAAAGTCAAATTCCTTGTATGTGTGAACATACTTGGCAAATAAAGCTTGATTCTGATTCTGATTCTGAGGTATGGGCTAGGGAGTGACGAATACATTTTGATACTTGAGGGAAGGTTTACATCAGACTCTTTCGAAGGAAATGTTCCATGATATGAGCCCTTGATCTTAAATTAATGCTGCTGGACTGGTGGTCCCTCCAGAGGTGGTATTTGTGGGTGGGTATGTGTGGCCTTCCCTGCTCGCTGCACTGTGTGGGAGCACTGGCGGATGAATAAAGGATGGAGGGATGGATGGGTGGGTGGCCGGAGAGGCCCAGGGATGCTGCTCTGCTGCCTCCTAACACAATTGCATTCTCAGCTGTTGCCTCCATATGGAGGATCTGTGGCTCTGTCACTCTATGGCAGGAGGATGGAGGCTCTCGTAAGCTTCCCAGCTGGTCAGAGCAAAGTGACGTTACCTAGAGGTGACCCCACAGCACTGTTTGCTTTTTTCCACCTCTGTTCTTCCTCTCTATTTTATAACTGTGCTGTGCTAATCTACGTGTATGTCAGTCGGAGTTCGAGAGGGCATTCTGTAAAGGGCTTTCAGAGTCATACTCCCACATTAAGGGCTTCAGAATGGAAAACACTGATTTCTTATATGTGTATGTTGCATGAATTGCGGTGGGATGGGAATACCTCAATTTCGAAAATGCTTTTTCATGCAAAATAGGACTGTTTTGTTTTGCCCTGGGTTTACATATTAAAGAGTATGTGGGTATACATTAGGAATAACCCAAAATTCTGTATATCGTCACTGTCCAAAAAAAAACGTGGATCTCCATTTCTGTCGTTTCTGCTGTTTATGATGAATGGACCAATAGAATTAGCCCAAAATTGCTTGGAAAAATGTCTTTACATTTTGATTGATTTGAATTACATTAAAGTTAAATGAGGTTTCTGCCGTCTCCTGTAAAGTTACCATTTTGGAGATACTTGTTTTTCATTGGAGGGTGAGTAGTACGAATATTAAAACTAACCAATTCGATTCTTTCATAAATCTCTTTGAAAGATCCTGAATCTATTCACAAAATGTCATAATTGGATTCTTCATTCACAGCTTCCTCTACTGTATGCAGGACCTCATCGGTGCACACAAGAGGTTTCAGATTTCCACACATATTTTTACAGATTAACTA
This sequence comes from Semaprochilodus insignis, assembly GCA_034552555.1. Classification (NCBI taxonomy): domain Eukaryota; kingdom Metazoa; phylum Chordata; class Actinopteri; order Characiformes; family Prochilodontidae; genus Semaprochilodus; species Semaprochilodus insignis. The sequence continues at coordinate 22,278,297 of CM067499.1, forward strand.
TAAATCTGTAAAGCTGCAGCATGCAAAATAGATATTAGGCAGATATTAGGCTGCAACTAGGCAACAGTGATTTATTTGCTTCCTGACAGCCCTGAACAGCACAACGTTTAATCAGCTAACTCCAAAGGTACAAAGGTACTCCAGTTCCTTTGTCTGCAGTAAAAACACTCCTTATCACTTTGCTGCAGGCTGAATGGACAGTCGTAGTTAAATTACATTATGGTTGTGACATCACAACCACGATGGATTAAAACTGGGCTGTTTTTGTGGCTTAGTTTTCAGGTAAGGACTAGGGAGTGACAAATACAATATAAAATATTAACAAGATGTAATTATCTTAAAGTATGGCTTGAAACTGCTGATCAGATCTACCCGAGAACTGTGTGGGTGTGGCTAATGAGCAGCTCGATTGATAGCTCTCTGTCCAATATTCCTAGTGTGCTCTGCCCCTATGCAGAACTAGCATTCAGCTTTTGCGTGACGCTAACTGGTCCAAAAAAATCATGGTTGANTGTAATTATCTTAAAGTATGGCTTGAAACTGCTGATCAGATCTACCCGAGAACTGTGTGGGTGTGGCTAATGAGCAACTCGATTGATAGCTCTCTGTCCAATATTCCTAGCATGCTCTGCCCCTATACAGAACTAGCATTCAGCTTTTATGTGACGCTAACTGGTCCAAAAAAATCATGGTTGAACAGATGTGCGGACGGACGGATGAATGAACAAGCGCACAGACAAATCAATGCATGAATGAAGGAATGGATGAAGGAATAATGCTGTTTACTAGCTTTTAGTTTGCTAGCTTTTGGTTATGCCGGTTAGCTTTAGCTTGCTAAGTTTCTCTGGCTCTGAAACTGTTTTGTGTGGGTGGGGTAATGGATGTCAGCCTTGTGATTGGTTAGGAGATGCTTATGGAAGAAGTACCCAAGATCAGGACCGCCCAGTTCACATGGAAAAGAGAGAAATATGATGAAATACATAAGGCGTTTATGATACGTTCATAAGACATACTTTGTACATGTGAATTATGACCCAGGAGAACAAGAGAACAAAACCTCATTAGAAAGAGACTGTCAACAAATGGTGATTTCCGTTGAACTGAATGCTGACGTGCCTCCGATTTCCACCAGTTCAGTTTCACAAGCGTCAGAGTGTTTGCTGGATGGGCGTACGTGTTCATAGCCATGAACTCTCATCCATGCTTGCATCTTTTTCCCTTTCCGAGCAGCGGCCTCTCTTTGAAACCCCAGGGTACAGACGAGAAGGGGATTTGTTACTTTAATAACAACACTTGACTTTCTGATTCTTAATTAGGCCTAATTAGTCCTTAAACATGGTGAAGGGAATTTCGGCATGCCCTTGCTCTTTAGACAGCCGACATGTTGCACTCAAGTCAAGAGCCCCTTCGGACTCTTTAGTCAGTTATTCTGGACAGCCCTTAACCATGACGGCTACGCCTACGGTCCAGTGAAGTGGCGTCCCCAGTGAATTCTTGATGTCACATAAACATCTAATTTTGAATTTGGAATCATGGGGGTCTGACATATGTTGCAGTGCTCTGTGACCTGAATCTGCTAAAGAGCGCGCTGCACACTCTGTAATAACTGTCCGCTCTGTGTGTTCCAGCACTATCTGGTACGAGCTGCATGCGCGAGAGTGGCCTTTTAAGAACCAGCCGCCGGAGGTGATCATATGGCAAGTGGGCAGCGGCATGAAGCCCAACCTCACTCAGATCGGCATGGGCAAAGAGATATCCGTGAGTATCCATAAAATATGCTAACTGTCTTCCATAACACACTCTACACCAGTAGTGTCCAACTGAGTTCCTTCTGGGCCACAGCTCTGCAGTGCTTAAGGTTTTCCCTCTTTTAAGACTTTGAGTTCAATGAAGGTGTTGCTTGAGTTGCATGGGGTTGTTCAATAAGGCAAGATGCTAATATCTCCAGAGCTGCGGTCTGGAAGGAACTCAGTTTGCTATGTAAATATCTAGAAATGGTCATAAATAGTCTTTAAGACTTCTTTACGGTGGTATAGAAGCTGTTAGCCGATAAACAGCCCTAATAAACACCTCTTATCCATCCTTGGTAAATAAAGGGATGAAGTTTGATGCTGCACTCGCAACATTGCTTCTAAGGGGTGAATAGGGAGGTGACGGGACTTTGCAATTCCTAGTTTCTTTAAATATGTTGCCCTCTATTGTTTGGTGTGTGAATTCATCAGGTTGTGTCATCTTACATATTGCATCTTCAGCTCAATGGAAAAACGAGTCGTCCGTTTGCGGACTAAGGACACTAAGGACTCTATTTTCATACTTTCATACTTTATATTGTATCTTTGTCTTCATCTGTATCACTCTATCTTGTGCTTCTCTTGTTAATTCTGGGAACTTTGTATATCTGCTACTGGATGTCTGAATTTCCCTCTGGGATCAATAAAGTATCTATCTATCTATCTATCTATCTATCTATCTATCTATCTATCTATCTATCTATCTATCTATCTGTTTAATGTGGTAGCAACTTCAGGCCCGTGCAGTTGGCGTTGCACGAGGATGATGGGGCTATACAAAATTATTGGCTAAAAGGAGTGACTGCATTTGGGCATGCCAAAGGCCCTAGTGTGAGGGAAGTAGCTGAATCTGCAGGTGTATGGTCTACCAGAAGTGGCACAAAACCCAGTCTACTGGAATTCTTCTCAGAATTGTAACAGGGAAGGCATCCACCAAATCTGGCCCAACTGCGCAATTCTTTGATGCAAGAGTGTCTGAACATTGATGTGGCCTACATCCAGAAACTTGTCCAGTCTATGCCAAATCCAATCACAGCTGTTATTTGTGCTCGTGGACGTATTACATGCTACTTGGGATGTTTCAGTCACAGATGACTAATTTGTTGTCCGGTGAGCTTATTTGCTCCATTGAGGACAAGTTGATTGGGTTTACTGAATCAGCAAATGACACCAGACAGGCCAACTGAAACACATGAGATGCTGGTACCAACAACAAGAATAGAAACCACCTGGGAAAGGAGGGGTAACAAACTCCACCCAGCTGGAAACGCTTGCGACAAGACAGGGCTACATGGGAAGAGACATGAGAGGGTGGAGCCAGGAACAGGATGCTATGACATCACTTTAAATAATGGCCGCAGAAGTAATTTATAACTCATTTGTAAATCATAAGTAATGGCTTATATATGTCTTAAAATAATGCTAGTATATGAAATAATTATGAATAAATCATTAGTTCACTTACTCACTCTCACTCATCCTCTGAACCGCTTTATCCTTCTGGGTCAGGGGTGGTGGTGCTGGAGCCTATCCCAGCACTCATTGGTAGGAAGACAGGAAACACCCAGGACAGGGTGCTAGTCTATTGTAGGGCAGAAACACAGACTCACATTCTCATACCTATGGGTGTAACTCAGCTTCTCCAGACTGCCTGACTGCATGTATTTGGACTGTGGGAGAACATGCAACTCCAGACAGAAAAGACCCTGGATGCCAAATCGGGCAATAGAACCCAGACCCTTCTTGCTGTGAAGCGACAGCGCGCGCTACCCACCGTGGCACCGTGCTGTCTCATTGGTTCATGATTAGTCAGTTGTGAAGTAAGAGCTACATGATGTCTCACAAACTCTTGTTATTATGAAGTGTTACAGAGTTCCTTGCTCTCTTCTAGGACATCCTCCTGTTCTGCTGGGCGCACGAGCCGGAGGAGAGACCCAGCTTCTCCAAACTGGTGGAGCTGCTGGAGAAGCTCCCCAAGCGCAACCGCCGCCTCTCTCATCCCGGACACTTCTGGAAATCAGCTGAGTATGTCAAATGAGCTAAGCTCTTAAAACAAAAACATTCCGAATGTGAAAAGTCCTGGAGATGCTATTGGCGTTAAATAGGAAGTCGTTGTGGTGCACTGAAGTGCTCTAGTCAGCCTCTGGCGGAAAACCGCCTAAACCGAGTTGCTGTTGGATACCGGATCGTACGTATATATACTGCTATATACATACATAGCGCAGTTTCCCTGACACATCCGATTAGCTAGCGCGCCCAGAGCTCATGTTCTTCTGTTGATTATTGTTTGACCATGTATGGGATCTGTTCTTTCTGTTCGTTTTAATTCGTTGACTCTGTTTCTGTTATGCCAGTTTATGGATTTCTTTGTGTTTAATTTCTCAATGTTATCTTTTTGAATGAAAATTTCTTCTTCTTCTTTTTGTTTTCAGTCATATACCGTGTCATTTCTGTATTGAGTGCAGCATTTACGATGCATTTTTATGAACAAATGCAACCAATGTGTGAGTTTTGTGTCTGTATTATTATTATTATTATTATTATTATTATTATTATTATTTTCCTTTCGTAAGGACATGTAGTCACGGAGTGAATGTATTTATTTCCGGATTTGAGAAATGTACCTTTTGGAGTTGTGTATTTATTTTCCTTTGGTCCAGTCACTGTCATTCTGTCTGTCGTGGGTTTTCCATGAGCGCGTGTTGTCGGCATTCGTGCTGTCCTTCCAGTTGCAAAGCTTTACTTCTCTGCATTTTGAAAGCCGGAAGAGAATGTCAACCCTTACTCGCCCTTCTGCAAAGAGTACGAAGCCACTTCCCGTACTTTTAACCGCCTAATTATTTCCGCCTGGGTTTGAATATCGGCCTTGGCCCACTCGCCCAGAGTTCCGCTGTAGAAGTTCGACTTCTAAATGTGGTTAATTACACTTGAATTCTTTCATTTTTGACTGTGACAAACCAGAGAACTAGCTGGAGTTCATGCTGTTTCTGAGCCCGCGAGGAGGAGAGTTCACGAGACTCACAGTTTTCTTTTTTTCTGATGAAGAAAAAAAAAAAGTACGTACGAATGTTTCGGGAATATTTTAAAAACACAGCGTTTGTACATGACCATAGCGAGAATAGCGAGAACACGTCATGTAGTAAACTCGTTCATCACCTCGCCATCTGTAAATTACGAAGAACACCTATGACTGTTGCATGCAAGTGTGGATTGCGGAAAACTCAACTGGAAAACGTGTCATATTTTGTCGTTAGGTCTGGTTCCGAAGGTGACGTTAGCTACGTATGGCTTAAAAAACAGAAGTGCTGCTGAATTGCTTTAGCCATCGCAGTGCCATACTCACTGTGGCTGTAGACAATCTACTCACTCTATTCACAGCCGCTCTTTTCAGATCATGACCCGTTCCAGTTTCCGAACCGCTCAGTAGATCTATGGCTGCTTTTTTTTTTTTTAGGGTTTTTTGTGTTTTTTATTTTTTTGGGGGTGGGGGCTCGTAGGAGTCTATTTTGGGGATCAGGTATTGTTTTGTGGATCACATACATATATATATATATATATATTTGTACAGCTTACAAATTTACAATGCATGAGAGGACCTATGAGGGACCCATGTTAACCAAACCTCAGAATCATCAGCCGTATGTAATTTATAGTGCTGAAGTCCAATATTATCATGCATATAGAGGCATCCTTAAAAACAACATTGTCAGGCTGCATTAAAAGATCTAATATTATAGATGTCTTAGACAATGATTGTTATATATTCTCCATATCATATTCTTCTTTTCGGATGAAGGGAATGTATGGATTCCATCCTGGAAAAAAAAGGGCAGGGGGGAATGGGAGAAACTGTAGGAGGAGCTTGTTAACAGTCATCTCCATCCGCAGCATCAGTGCCATGGACCCGTAGCTGTAAATGAATTTTCCTTCATAGCGAGCCATTTGGGTGTACGCCAAATCTGTCCCATGATGAATGTATGAATTGTGCCGGGTGTGTCTTTTCTTTCTCTCTCTCTCGCTTTCTTTTTTGTTCTTTCTTTTGCATAGTCTTATGGACGTAAATTATGAATCCATGCTTTCGTTCCATTGTTTTTTTTTTTGGGGGGGGGGATTTCTTTTTGGAACTGTGTGCACATTATTGCTAGTTCTGTTCAACTTTCTCCATGACTGAGTTTCTGTACTGTAGGTTATAGGTGTATAAATGCTTGTATTTACAGATGCCTTATGGTGCACAGCTTAGTGACTGCTAGACTCATCACAAGCTCTTTCTTTGCACTCATCCTTTATGAAATACGACAATAAAAAATGTTCATTTTGGAATTTTATTATGTTTTCAGTCATTTTTTTATCTTTCCCTTTCCCCCTTTCTTTCCCCATGTTTGCCATTTTTTGTTGGAAGGTACTGACATATTACATGATGACGTCACATTTCTACTTGTTTTCAGTCTACTTGTTGCGTAATGTCAAAATTGGCCCAGTCTACTTGTCGTGCAATATTACAGTGGGTTCGGTCCATTTGTCGTGTAATATCACAAGTTAGTCTAGTCTATGTGGCGTAACATCCCAACTGGTCCTGTCTGCGTGTCAAACACTTTCACAATTGGTCCAGGCTGTCCAAATTCATCCAGTGTACTTCTTGGCTGGCATCACATTTGGTTCAGTCAATTTGTCGAATAATATCACAACTCTTCCAGTCTATATTTTTCCATAACATTGCAGTTGGTCTAGTCTACTTGTTGAATAATGTCACAATTGGTCCAGTCTACATGGCATAACATCACAACTGGTTCGGTCCACTCATCAAATAATATCTCTGTTGGTCCAGTCTACTTTTGGCATAACATCACAGTTGTTCCAGTCTACTTTGTATGCAATATCACAGTGGATTCAGTCTGTCTGTCACCTAATATCACAATGAGTTCAGTCGCCTTGTTGCATAACATTACAGTTGGTCCAGTCCACTCGGTACGTATTATGGTAATTGCTCTTGTCTACTTGTTAATATCATAATTAGTCTACTTGTCAAATAATTTCACAGTCGGTCCAGTCTTCTTGTTGAGTAATGTCAAAATTAGTCCAGTCTTCAGGGCATAACATCACAGCTGGTCTAGTCTAACTGTTGAATGATATCACAATTGATCCAGTCTACATGTTAAATAATATCACAATTGGTCCAGTCTACTGGTTATGTAAACTGGTCCAGTCTACTTGTTGAATACTATCACAACTGGTCCAGTCTACTTGTTGAATAGTATCACAACTGGTCCAGTCTACTTGTCATGTAATATAACAATGGTTTTAGTCTGGTCTACATGCCATACATGACATCGCAACTTGTCCAGTCTAATTATTTGATTATATCACAGTTGGTCCAGTCTACTTGTTATGTTAACTGGTCCAGTCTTGTTGTCAAATAATTTCATAACTGGTCCAATCAACTTATCACATAATATCATAATTGGCCTTGTCTACTGTTTGCATAATGTCACCATGGTTCTAGCCTACTTATCACAATGGGTTCAGTCTCTTTGTCGCCTAATATCACAATGGGTTCAGTTTGTTTGTCGCCTAATGTCACAATGGATTCTGCTGCATAACCTACATAGTGGGTCCATCCTGTTATGTAATATCACAGTTGCTGTAGTCTACTTGTAATGTCACAATTGGTCCAGTCTACATGTTGAACAATATCACAATAAGTCCAGTCTACATGTTGAGTAATATCACAACTGGTCCAGTCTACATGTTGAGTAATATCACAACTGGTCCAGTCTACTTATCACGTAATATCACAATTCATCCAGTCTACTTGTCACATAGTACCATAATGGGTTTAGTCCATTTGTTGTATGACATCACAGTTAGTCCAGTCTACTAGTTACATGGAATCACGGCTGGTCCAGTGTACTTTTTTGCGTAACTCCACAATTGGTCCAGTCTACTTGTCAAATAATATCACAATTAATCTAGTGTACTGGTCCCATCTATATCACAGTCGATCTAGTCTCATTATAATATTTGTCTTGCAACATCCCTATGGATTTAGTCTCCTTGTTGCATCACATCAAAGTTTGTCCAGTTTACTTGTCACATGATTTTGCCATGGGTCCAGTCTACTTTTGGCATGTAAAAGCTAAAAGGGTCCAGTTTTTTTTTTTGCCTAGCACCCAATTGGTCCAGTCTACTTGTCGTGAAGTATCACAGTTGGCTCAGTGTACTTGTACACTTGTTGCATTTAATATAAATCTTAAATCTAAATTAACCTATCCATGCTGTTGACAAAAATCCATTTAGAGATTTAACTAAGAGTTCTGATACACTACATTACATTGAGTTTCGGTTTAAAATGCTTTGTTATTTGTTAAATCGTTGGAGGCAGGTTGCAAATGGCTAGCTTTAAGATGTTGGTGGTAGTATGAAGGTTGGGTGACTGTAGGAGAGAAGAGAACTATGGCTGGAGTTCTAGGTGGCTAGACGACGGGATCCCCCTTACATTGGAAGTAATGCTTACTTTTTTCCACTCTAACATCACTGAAACTGCAGCAAATCTATTTCTGTACCTCAATATTAACTCTTAGAAGCGCTAGAAAATAGTGGGAACCCCCCTTCATAAGAACATCACCTATGCACTGTAAAGCTAAACCATATATAGTTTATATAGTTATATAGTTACACGTAGGATAAACCACAGCAGCAGTCATTTAATTTTAATACTTATAAAGGGGCACCTTGCCCCACTGTGTAATGTCATTGTTAGCTGGATAGTGAAACTCCATCAAGGCCTTCGCCCTTTGTTTGGGGGGACTTCTTACCTAAGAGGTCCAACTTTACATCTGCACTGACCCCAAAATACTTTCCAAGGGAACACATCCCAGGAATGCAGTCATTTAGATGAAACATCAGACTTAATTGGAGCATAGCCTTTCAGTAAATGTGTTTAGTGTCTTACCATAAGCCTACTATTTAAATACAACAAAATATAATAATATAAATAAAATAACAAAATATAAGCTCATCGGACAAAAAATTAGAAACTGTGTGTGTGTTTAAGGTGGTAGTAGCTTCAGGCTCCTGCAGATGGCACTGCGCGAGGAGGATGGGGCTGTAAATACCTGCAGGGTGTGAATGACGGGATTGAGATTGAGAAGAGGTGCTACAGTGCAGTGAATGTCTTGTTCCATGTGTGGAAAATGGCTCCAAAGCAGATGTTAATGATTGGCTAAAAGGAGTGACTATAGTGTGAAGGAAGTAGCTGAATCTGCAGGTGTATACGGGTCTACCAGCAGTAGCTAAAATCCCAGTCTACAGCGAATTCTCCTCGGAATTATGCCAGGGAAGGCATCCACCAAATCTGGCCCAACTGACAAATTTTTTGATGTAAGAGTGGCTGAACATTGATGTGGCCTACATCCAGAAACTTGTCCAGTCCATGCCAAATCCAATCACAGCTGTTATTGGTGCTTGTGGAGGTATTACGCACTATTAGGTACTTTCAGTCGAAGGTGACTCATTTTTTTGTCCAGCGAGCTTGTAATAAAACACAATTAATATTAATAATAAGTTGAACCGATGTTTGTTATTGCAGGCTAAACTGAAACAATAGCAGCACTCCGGAGTCAAAATCCTCTCATTTAGCTGCAGCATCAGCACTAATAAAGCAAACCAGTGACATATTTGGGCCCAGTGCTGACTCACAGCTGAAAGAGGCAGGGTGCTCTTTCTTTCTCTCACCACCGGTATCATCACTCTTTACAGTTTAATTATGTTCCCGAGTGGAGGGGCTGATGGCCTGATAACCTTAAGGGTCAAGGGTCATGGTGCACAGGGCTAAACTCACTAATTGGCGCCTCGTGTGGCCCCTGTTTCATTCGCTACTTCGGCAGGTGGGGATTAAATTGGAGAGAGTAGTAGATAAGGCATTCAGACCAAGATACTGGAGATACAGCAGATGGGATGGTGCATTTTATTAAAGCAGATCCGTGATTTGAAAACAGCCGTAATAAAACATACAGGTGCAATTTAAGTGCTTTTAGAAACGTGAATTACAATGCTACAGAACACTGAATCGATCTGTACTCTTAAAAATAAAAGCCCTTCTTTAAACTGATCCATAAAAAACCAAAAAAAAAACACTTTTGATTCCCAAAAGAATTCCATCGATTTCTTCCAAATTCATTCAGTTATTCAGTTCCATTTTTTTTATTTGCTATCCAAAATGAAGGGTGAACCTACATGTGTCTTCAGAGATTTTCTATGTAACGGAGATCTGAAACAATTGGTTTTCTTTGTGGGTCATTTTAAAAGAGTTGAATTCACCTTTATGTGGATTAGGGAAATACTACACCCATCATCAAAAGAAAAGTTGCACCCAGAAGGAATTGAGTACAGAAGTGTTTCTCAGTATGGCGTCAGGCAGCCATGTTTGCTAACATAACATGCCAAACGTCTCTGCCTGCAGTCGTAGAGGTTCCTAATGGTGTCCTGCGATAATCACTGAAGATGACCTGCTGCCATTCTGAGTCACTCCATGACAATCTGGCACGACACCATTGTGAACCCAGTGATTACACAATCCAGGACCAGAAACTGGATTTAAAGGCTTCTAGTTTTTTTCATTATAGGGAGGTTCTCTACAAGCAAGGTTCTTCACACCCACATATCTACTTTACACAAATAGTCCTTCAAAGAAGCATTGACCAAAATGTTCTTTAGGGAATCAAAAGTGATTTTTTACACCAGATATGTTCCAATCTGGACCTTGTTCTGGATCACTCAGTATCCGATCAGTTCCATTATCAGTTCAATTAGCTATCAGTGAAGACAAAGTCTAGAACCGGGATTCAAAACCGGTTTTGAAGACTTATAAAATGTTCTTCAGTTCTTCTGTATATGCTATGGCTCTGTAGAACTGTGGCGTGGTAAAGTGGTTCTTTAGATTGATGGAGAATGCATTGTATATGGTTCTATATGGAACCTTTTTTGTTATCGTTACAAGGTCAGTCTTGCAGTCGTGCTTGATGTCAGTTTTGGTGCTTTTTTGAGCCATTTTCCAAAAGGACTCTTAATAGATCCTTTGCTTTACTATGGATCCTTTGAAGAACTATATTTGTTAGGAGTACCTAGTTAGTACCTACTTAGCAGGTTAGTACCTAGATCATTATGTTGGTAGTTGACTTTACAACATAGATGCAAGAGACAGAGATTAGACTGCACATAAACTAAGGATTAGGGCTGTACCCGACTCAGTATTTTGCCAGTCGAATCGGATTCGCCCGTCCTGGCTGGCGATTCGACTATTCGTTCATGTTGTTTCTCCATATACATTATCTAGTAATCAGTAAATCAATTTGCATACGGTTCAGATCTGAGGTCTCATTTAGAAAGTCAGCAGAGTCANATGAAAAGGAGAACGGTAGACCTGAAACTGTTTAATTATTATATCACCTGTGCTGAAATAATTATTCCTCATTTATCGGCAGGCATATTAAGTGACTGTACTTATCTTTAAATAAAAATAATCTCAGCTGTAAACGAATAAATAAAAATATCTGTAATTTAGGTTCTAAAATAATGGAATTATTGAATATAAAATAATATATTAAACTTAAATATATATTTATTATTCCCCTTTTAATAATTATTAAAATGTCTTTAAATTCTTACAGTTCTTGTGCATTTTTGTAAGCTTTAGTCTTTTACGAAGAAAAAAAAACAAAAAAATGGTCACTGTTGTCAGTCGACTTGAAGGTTCTCAGTCGACTTAAAGGGTCTCCGACTGACGATTCGACTTAAAGGGTCTCCGACTGACGATTCGACTCGTCGACTTCTAGAGGGCAGCCCTACTAAGGATAATCCCTTTCAGGAGTGTAGATGGCCAGTTACTGTTTTATTGTTTATTGTGTAATGAGATTTCTAATTTGCGTAAAGCTTTAACTCACAGAAGCTCACCCAGGAGACCGAGCATCTTAAAGGATAACAAGATCCCACTCAAATGTCAATCAAAAGGAAAAGTATTTAATTGAGACTGATCCAGGCAGGGAATAGAGTGGTGTTGGGAAACAGAGGTGGGCAATCAGGCCTCGTTCCAATTAAGCACTGACATTTGCACTGATCAGATACATGCGTATCATTCCCTCTTCAAACCTCTCATGAATGAGATGGATCTGGAGCCGGAGGGAGCTACGAGAGTGGGATTAAGAGCATTCTGAGACTGCAAATAAGCCACAAGTAAAGTTTAAAATACTTGTGTTTATGCAGTGATTCCAAATGGGTTGAGCACAGAAACTGGGCATCTGTGATGTGGAGTAAAGATAAGGTTTTGTCTGAAATGTAATTGGGCGTACTGGGGGGTCTTGACTAAACCTACGTCTGAGAAGAATGGAAGCTGTAAAAAATTGGACACACCAAATTCTGAAAATCTGTCAAAAAGATCAAATTTACTGCAGTACAGTGTTGTGCTTTGATAATCATATGTTTAGACTTTTTCTATTTTTTGATACTGCATTATGAATGGAAACAGTGACTTAATATCTGTTTTCACTGGAAATCTGTTTTCGCACACTCACAACATATGCATAGACCAGAACCAATAGCTGTGTTTGCCTTTGAGCTTATTGAGTTGGCTGGTAGCCTGATGGTGGGAAACGTGAGCCCGGACTAAGTATGCCTGATTGTGCCGCTCTGCTGGCGACACTGTGCAATTTAGCATAAAGTACATAATATGAAAAATTGTATATTGTTTTAAACATGATCTTTGTTGGTTATCCCATTCTCATATGTTTCTCATACGTTCTGACAGGTGTGATGATGAACTTAGTTTAGGGTTTATTGTTATTGCTTCAGCTTTAAGTAAAGGCTTGGGTATTATGTTATATAGGTAAAGGTATCAAAAGGACTCTTATGAGTCCCCTCTGTGATGTTCTAGAGGTGTTTAATTATGCGGAAATGGGTTCTTTGAGCTGCTGGACAACCAAGTTTGGCCTTTTGCTCATCATCTTACAGAGGAACATTCCTATTCCTGTATTCCAGGATAACTATTCCTGCGTTCACAGGACTACAAATATGACAAATTGGCATGACGATCATTCAGGAGCATTCACACATCTGGACTGGCCTACACAATCTCCAGATTTGAATCCTCTTGGAAATCTGTGACTGTCTGGAACAACCAGTAAAACGCCCAACTGCCCAATTGTTTGATGCAAGAGTGTCTGAACACTGACGTGGCCTACGTCCAGAAACATGCCAATTCCAAACCACCAGAAAGGAATGATAGTATTTGGCATGACAAAGGTCATAGTGTGAAGGAAGTAGCTGAATCTGCAGGTGTATGGAAACATATGGTCATACAGGTCTACCAGCAGTGGAATTGTGCCAGGGAAGGCATCCACCAAATCTGGCCCAACTGCGCAATTCTTTAGGGAATCAAGGGAATCTGTCTGAGCATTGATGTGGCCTACATCCAGAAGCGTGGCCGGTCCATGCAAAATCCAATCACAGCTGTTACTGGTGCTTGTGGGGGTATTATAAGCTATCAGGTACCTTTCAGTCACAGGTGGCTAGATTTTTGTCTGGTGAGTTTATAAAGGTTCTTCTCTCTTAAAAACTCACTTAATGGTTCTTGGCTTAGACATATGGTTCTACCTTCTTAGTAAGAAAGAAGCCAAAAAGGGTTTTTTGAAGAGCTAGCAAAGAAGAGGCCCTTCGGGAATATTTCAATGGATGGTTCATCAGAGAACCAGTTTTTTTCTGAGATTCACGTTTGTTCTAGATCGCCATGTCCAAGCCCAAAAAAGAGGTTCTTCAATGGCATCGCTTCAAAGCAGCCTCATTTGGAGTATTATTTGTAAGAATGAGTTTGTGAAGGAAATTGGCTCCGCTCTCTTTGATCCGCAGCTGTCTGCACGTCTACATTGCTTGTGTGTGGGCGTATTTTCAGACCAATGTCGTGGTTCAAATGACGGGTTTAAAAGTCACAGAGGCGTCCCTGAAGTGTGTGGGCTTTTCTTTACTTATCGAAAGGCACCTACACACTTTTTTCTCAAGCGATTACTCATTAGTCAAGATCGAGAGGGTGTGAGAGAGAGAGAGAGTGACTGAAAGAGAGAGAGAGAGAGAGAGAGAGAGAGAAAGAGGGGGGAAAAACGAGCAGTAAAAGAGCTGTATTGTATGAGGTAGCAGGTCAGCGGACCCCTGACAGCTGGACACCGTTCAAATTGCCAATGCTGACTCTGCGATTAGGACTTTAAAGGAAGCCGTTTTAGACCCCCTGCACCAACCAAAGCTGGATGTTCTCTGGGTCCTCAGGGGTCGGGATTTGTGCAGACCAAGCCTCCAGGTCTAGACTACTAGATTCGGCAGTTACAGCAGAATCACTCTAAATCCTCCAAGGAAAACCTTCAGTAAGGAGAGGGATGGAGAGAGAGAGAGAGAGAGAGAGAGAGAGAGAGAGAGAATAATGATGCAGTCCGACCCATTCTTGTCCAAAGACTCCTTTATCTGCTGACAGTATGACTTGAGGTTTGCTGGTAGGTGATGCCTTCCAGGCTGCTGTTCACACACTAATCTGGACTCATGGACTTGAAGAGCTTGAAGGCTACAAACCTACATTTCAGTATATTGAAGACCAAGTACATGTTCTGTGTTCAGAGTCTGTATATATACAGTGATTACATCTAAACAGGTTAATGATTCATGCAAGTTTTCAGACTACAGAGCCCTTACTCTCACCAATACACTCACCAATCACTTTACTGTGAACACCTCAGTGTATCTACACTCATTGTCCATTTTATCAGCTCCTCTTACCATATAGGAGCACTTTGTAGTTCTACAGTTACAGACTGTAGTCCATCTGTTTCTCTGTATACTTTATTACCCTGTTCTTCGATGGTCAGGACCCCCACAGGACCACCACAGAGCAGGTATTATGTGGGTGGTGGATCATTCTCAGCACTGCAGTGACACGAACATGGTGGTGGTGTGTTAGTGTGTGTGTTGTGCTGGAGTGTTTAAACTCTGTGTCCACTCTATAAGACTCCTACCTTGCTGGTCCACTTTGTAGATGTAAAGTCAGATACAACAGCTAGTTTGTGTTCCTCTAGGGCATCCTCTAGTCCTTCATCAGTGGTCTCAGGACGCTGTAGACTGGATAGTTCTGGTTGGTGGACGATTCTCAGTCCAGCAGTGACAGAAGCACTGCTGTGTCTGATCCACTCACACCGGCACAACACACACGAACACACCACCGCCACATCATGGCATTGCAGTGCTGAGAATGATCCATCTGTCTTATTACTTATTACGGTCTTAAGCACTTAATCTTAATCAATATACATTTGTACATGAGTAATCTGGAAAAAATTAGCTAACACTGTATTAACACTGTACTAAAAACATCAGTAGCAGCCATCTTGAAGCCTGAAATGTAATAATAATAATCAGCTATTTATACAAAAAGCGTCTCAAAGTGCTTTAAACTGAAGAATAAAATTAAGACAAAAATCTAACAAAAAAAGAAAAAGAACTGAAACACTAAAACTGAAGTGATCAAAGAGTTTAATGAAATGAAATGATGAATAATCAAAATAAATAATATCAGTATTTTTACTAATAACCTGATTAAAATAGTTTCAAATGATGATTTAAAATGTGGACTGAACTGTAGACTATATATATAACAGCATTTCATACAGTGTCTGAGACCAGACAAGCAAGACTACCTAACATGACTGAACAAGTCAACACTGTTTGGGGCCAACAGACGATGTAGCATAATGCCAATTCATTGGTTTTGAAGGCTCCAGCGCTGGTAATGAAGCAAAGTTCAGACATGCCTCGACTGACCGACTTGATTTGCAGTGAGGGGAAAAACCACATTCAGTTGATTTTCCACCAAACCTGTTGACTAATCTCATATTTCGGAAAAAACAGTTCAGGTCAGCCAAGAGAGCCAAGGCAGAGTTGCTCGCTGGACAAAGACCAGGAAACCAAGGAAATCAATTCAAGCATGTGTGCAGCGGCTGGTATGTCTGTTTTTCACCCTGTTTACGTCTGTTCTCTTCCCCTTTTTGCAGGCTGTAGCAGCGATGGACCACACTTCTTTTTGCCTCTTTCACCCCAACAGTCCAAACTTTCCTCTCTCTGTCTACCAAACCTCATCACCAGTCGCATCTGACAGAAACAGCTGCCTACTGGCTTCGCTGTAGTCTTTATAACGGGGGGTAATAACACACTAACTGCAGAGAAGCCATTCTTTCCTGGATGCCTAAAAACCTAGACTGGATGACTTGTCTCTACAACACGCCCTCTTGGAACGGTCTCTGATTGATCAGAGAAGTGCTCCCTCATGCCACGCTCGCTCTCTGCAACGCTGCAGCTTCGAAATCCATCTGTTTTGCTTTTGAGTTCTCACGCATCATCAGCTTTACCCACAATGCATTGCAGAGACGGTTCTCATGACCATGGGCTCCTCATGTCAGCGGCCTCCTTTATGCACACGATATGCAAATGTTTGTATTTTCAAAGTAACTGCTGCCATCATGGAAGAGAAAGAAGCATCTTCTCAGATACTGTATGTACATGTACTGTAGCTTGTACATGCATGCGCTGACCTGCACCACCTTGGATATAGCATTCATATCCAAGTCTTCTTCTTACGTCATGCTGTATTCCATTCCCAAAAGCAGAATGTTCGGTGTGTCTTCTCTGGCTGATTGCTGTCTCACGTCGAGGAGATCCAGGATTTGGGCCCTGATTTCATGATGTCTTTATTGCCACGGTTGCTATTTCTTTAAGTTCTTTGAGTTCTTTTTTCTTCCTCTTCTCTTTTTTATTGGAAATGCCAGCTGCCCCTTACAGTGTGTGAACATGTCATAATGGATAGGCCAATAGATATGATCTAAACTTACTTAAAGGGTCCATATCACCGGAGAGCATATTTCACTTGTTTTTATGTACCTCCCCAGTCCATATGTAAGGCTAAGATGCAAAACAAGGCTGTTTTGAATTCACTGTGTCTCTCTGTGATATCATTTAGCACGAGTTAGGACTTGTACAACTTGACAATTACTTGAAAATTCATTGATGACCTACATTGACCTGGCATCACTGAGCCCTGGATTGCATTACTACCCCTCAGGGAACTGTAGATAAAGAGCCCCCAATATCACAAATTGGTATCCGACTTAGGCACACCCTAGGCAGCCTTGCTGTGGCACTGACATGTCAAAAGTCATGGGATAGCACTAAATTAAAGGATTACCTCAGGGATGGCTTGGGAACGCCCCCAGCTGTTTAAGTTGTGAGGTGTTATTTTAGCACTGGTCCACCTAAACACGTCATTCACCAGTGCTTGGTGGCCATTTGCAGCCTTTCATAGATTTTATGTACCCTCACAATTGTGGGATATTCCAAAAAGATAATGCACCACGCCATCAGGCACAAGACTTAGCATGCTGGAGAGTTCTGACCAATGGTGTGGCCTGCACCAACACCCAACATGAGTCCATTCAAGCATTTATAGGACGTGGTAGAGAGGTCCATTTGCACCCATGATACTGCACCTACAAATACCATGGAGCTGTGGGTGGCTATCCAGTATGGATCAACATCCCTCCAGACATCTTCTGCCCACTCGTGGAATCGATACCATGACGAGGAGTTGTTGCACTTCACTGGGCTAGAGGGGGTTCTACACGATAGTACTTCCAGTCCCTTGACTTTTGGCATGTCAAGTATGTGTCCGAAGAGCCAGAGCACTGTAGAGTACCATAAGAGTAACGGACTTCAAACAGGATTATAGGCTGTTATGTCCCCTCTCCAACAACACATGACTTTTTATTGTAGTCTGTTTAATGTGTAACATTTGGAGCGCTGTAGATGCACGGAGAAATTATCTGAAGAGCTCGCTCTACCCTCTAAAACCAGGATAGCATTATGAGCCTTAAGGAAACCTGAGATTAGCAGGCTCCTCACCTGTTGTCTTCTCTGAGGCATTCGTTTTGTAAAGGGCCTAATTACGTAATCAGTGACTAGTCAACATCAAGCTTCCAGCGTCATCGTTGAGAAGTAAAGTTGATTAGCCTGTGCAACCCCTACTACCTATCTGCATGCCACACATGATGTAATAGCCATTTCTGGGTGCAAACATGCCTTCAGATCCCAAAAGCAAACAACAATGGTGGAAACTCTGAACCTTTTCACAGTCGCCTTTATTGAGGCACCACTGAGGGTTACAAAAGGGTCTTAATTTTTTCATCTCCAATCCGCTGCATCCGGGTCCAAGCTTCTACTGCGTTTGCTGGTTGGTTTCTTTATTGCTTGAATACAGTCCAGAAAAACTGTCATTCTATTGCTTCCTTGCAATGAGAAAGAGATGAGTGGATGACTGCAGTGGATAAGGTAAGTCTTCAACCAATGAGGAAAAACACAGTTTGGTGTCCGTAGGCTCTAATGCTGGCTAGCTAAACTGACCCTTTGCAGATACCCTTGATACAGGCTATGAGTTTTAAAGGGTGTTTCTTGCTATGAACCCGCATCTTTTTTTGGTTGGTAGTCATTTTTATGTGCTGCCCATGTAAGGCAAAGACTTCACATTTCACATTAGCTAGCTATCTCCATTAGTCTTGGTCTGACCAACAAGCCAGACAACCAAACACATAGATGCTTTGGTTTGAAGATATCAAAGATGTTCAAAGAACAAGGGACACAGCACTTTGAAAAGACAAGCCTCAGCCGACACAGTAGAGACTTGAACCTGGATGTAAGGTCAATGTGTCATGTCCTAACAAGCCCTAAACCAGCCTATTAGCTCCGCCTACTCTCATTTTAAAGTTATAAGGAGTGTTGTGACTGTTCTTAGAGTACAAGCCCAAAGAACACACTGTGCAGACGTTTTAGGCACCAGTAAAAAAAAAATTTGGAAAGTGTTTATGTGCTCACAAAAGCACTAACATTAATTACATAATTATTATTAGTAACACTGGTACTAATAATAGAATAAATACCAATAGAGATATGTAAGTAGGGTAACACTTTACATTAGTAGTAATCAGTTGTTACATGTTTACTTAATATTAGTGAACCATTGTTAATGTATCACTAATGCATTACTTCATGTTAGTTAGTCAACACCTGTGTTGTGTAAAGTGTTTTAACATTTGAGTAAAGTGTTATAGTAAGGAGTGATATTACATAGGTGTTCATTTACACATGTCCAGTTTCCAAAGCTTGAGTCCCAGTATTACTTGTAGTCATCCTCCAAGACCAGTCAATACCTCATTATGGTAAATCAATTGTACTGGTGATGAACACATTCAGTTGGCGACTGGGAAGCATTGAGAAGGAAATTTGGAACCAAACTTCTTCAGGCTACCTGGAAAATATGGAATTCCTTCATTTCTGTTCACTTGCAAGTCTAATAATTGATCTTGACTGGACAAATGCAAACATTTTTATTGCTGTGTAAGATAAATAGTTGTAAATAATGTGCCTAAAATGTCTGAACGCTACTGTATCCCGGTCTTTGGACACAGTAAACAAAACAGCCTGTTTCTAAGACATTTTAATATAAAACCACATAAGCATTATGAAGACGAATGTAGGATATGGGCCCTTTAAACAGCCTTTACACATGAAATGTATGAGGAAGGGTTTGCTACAACAGCAACAAATTTCTGCTGATTTGTTTGCTATTTGTCTGTTGTTATTATTGCTTATGGTTGAGGTTTTCTGGAATAACCCACTGGATTAGCCTGAGTGAGAGGCAGGTGGGACGTTGGCCAGTTAATTGTGAATGTGTGTGAAATGTCCCACCAACTTCTAATTGTGTGTGCAAAGATGAATATGTGAGAAACACCATGCATCCTCACTCCCTGTGTGTACGCGCACGGTGGGCCCCTGAAAGTATTTGGGCACTTTACTGTGTCATTTAAGTTCACTGTGCTGTGAATTGTCTTAACAACTAGGTTAAAACAGGGCAGGCTAAACAAGCTAAACTGCTTCTCTATGAAATGTTCACTGTTAGGCTGAAGTGTTTACTGAACGATTTGCCATAAAACTTAATGTTGACATAAGCAATATTTGAAGCAGGTATGGGAAAACACATGTGTGGCACCCTTAGGTTGATGTTAATGCAACACAGGAAATCCCATAGAGAAGCTAGCAGAATGAAAATTAGAATTGGCATTGGGGTGGCTAAAGCTACATACAAGATAAAGGTTTCTACTTCTGCATCTTCAGTATTATGATATTTTCATTATCGTATGACTTAATCCAGCATGCAAGCATGTACTGGCCCTGTACTGACCTATTCAGACCTTGACCACTAGCCCCCAGTTGGCTACCCATGAGATTTTGCTCTTTGGCAAAAGCTTGGCCCCTCAATGTTGGTGTTGCATGGGCAGCCCTAACTCAGTCTTGACTAAGCAAGGCTTGACTAAGAAAGGGCCATATTTTGGAATGCTAGTGTGGGCCCTGTGTGGTTTTGCCCACAGTCAGTCCACAATGGAGGCAGGCTAACCCACGGAGTGCCGGTTTGGGATTGGGTGAGACTGTCCAAGCTTACACTGCACACAGTTAGCCCGTAGTAAACCAATGGGGGAATGTTAAAATCAGAAAGTACATATAATGAGTGCAGTGTACAATGGTGGGACTCCTTCAGCAGTGCATGGCTGGCTGCTTGGTAGCAACAGCATACTCTAAACCAGTGGTCCAGAATTTTGCTTCAACCACACAAGCCCTATGGGACCCACACTAGCATTCCAAAATATGGCTGCCCCGTTAGGTCAGCCACTGCAAGGCAAACATTGAGGGGCCAATCAGTTGTTGATTGAAGCTGAATCTCATGGGCCCTGTGCAGGAAGCCAACTGGGGGCTGCTAGTCAAGCTCTACATTAGCTCCTACAGGGCCAGTGCATTCGCTTGCCGGATTGGTACCACACTGTTTCAGATGCAGAGGCCTTTGTCTTGTAAGTAGCATTTGCCACCAAATAAACCCAAATGCTATTGCTAATTTCTGCTATGCTAGCTTCTCTATGGGATTTCTTGGGTTGCATTACCATCAACCTAATGGTGCCATGCATCCATTATCCATTGGTAACACAACAGGAATTAAGATACAATGTGGACCATTTGGAGACCCCAAGAACCACTACTCTAAACAAACTTCAATAGTTCATTAAAAATGTGTTTATTTGACAAAGATTTGAAGTTGTCGCCATTTTGCAGAAGCAATAAGCAACAAGTGGCTGGACGTTACAGTGATTTCACCCCTGTTAAGGGGGTTTTCAGACCTCCTATATGCTTCGGGCTGTGCCTAAGCATATCCTATAACCCTGATGCAATCACAGTAACTCATGGCTTCTTGTTGCTTATTGCTTGATTTAAAAATGGCACAAACCTCCATAATACCTTTGGGGCCACTGTATAGGTGTGCAAAGTGTCCCAGTCTGTGTGTGTGTGTGCGCGCCCACATTCCATTATTGTTCTCCAGGGGTCCTCAGAGCCCTACACTGAGGTGCATAGCACTGAATAATTGGTGCAGACTTAACTGTGATTACACCGCCATGCATTCATTCCTTCACTTAGCGCACTCCAGTCTGGGGCTCTTGGGCACACCTGTCTGAAGCATCTCATCAAAATCGTCAACTTAATTACCTACAATGTGACATCACGATGTTTCTCACCGTGAGCTCCTTTGGCTGAATGTGGAATACCGCAAGTCTTTTACTGCAGAAGTGTGGATGTTCGCGTCCAGCCCTGTTACGGAGGTGTGATGTGTTCCTATACTCGGGGAATGATTCACATCTTTGATAATTAACAAATAATTCAGATTCCTGCAAATTAGACTAAAGAAGCCCACAGCAGTGGCTGCTGCAGCAGCATCAGGTCCATTAATGATCTCCATCCACCGTCATCTCTAATTGAGGTGCATATCACACATTCTCGCTCTCACTCTCTCTCGCTCCTTGCAATCTCATTTGCAACACAATTTGGCCATCATTGACAGCACCCTGTCATTTCATATTCATGGGCAATATCGCTCATTTTGACTCTGATATCTTCATTGTTTTTGTCGTTTTTCTGTTTTTTGTGTGCTTTTTTCTCTTCCAGCAGTGCAGATTCCTGGTATATGATTGATTTCCAACAGTATGTTGACCTTTTAGTGGGACGAAACCTCGTTTGCTTGGATTTTGATTGAATTTCCAGAGTCTCTCTCTCTCTTTCTCTCTCTCTCAGCTGATGGTGGGACTGGTACCCTGGCTGAGACAGAGCGTGGGTGGTGGGTGGGGAGGTGGAGAAAAGCCAAACCTGTTGCTGCCGCTGCTGCCGCTGCGCTATTTGGCCCCGAGTCCTCCATATGTGCTTCACGAAGCTTAGCGCTGGGGAGAGAACAAATTCTCTCAGGCACTTGGGGGGAAAAAAGAGGGGGAGAAAATGAAAGGGGAAAAGCAAAGCTGAGCTATAAAGAGAGGAATGTCACTGAAGGGTCTAATCTCTATCGTAGAACTATTTACAAAGAAATGATTGTTTATTTTATGTATTTATTGTTTTTCAACCATAAAAACAGAAATTATTTGTTTGGGAATTTGCTCAAATGTATGTACGCGTAATAGCATATGGCTATTAATATATATGTTTATATATTATTTTAAAAAATATTTGAGATATTTTGAGATATATTGAGATAGTTAAAAATATCTCAGTTTTTGATGATTTTTATTTTTATGCATCATTTGGTCACATGAGCTGCTGTTTACATTGTGTGAACATTTCATGACCAATGGACCAATAGAAATGGGCCGAATTTGCTTGGAAACAAGTCTGGTTCCACTGACTTAAAATTCAATTTAGCTTAATTTAATAAAATAGGTTTTTGCCCTCTCCTGTGAAGTTGTACCACCCTTCATTTATCATTATAGAATTGATATTTAATTTCCAGTTAAAAGGAATTCAACTACTGAATATCATATCAGTCTTGGGAGTTCTTTTTTAAGGTGTCCACTTTCTTTTCAGGAGACTTGCTTTTAGTTTTTCTGTGAAATCTACAGGGATTTTTTGCCTCCCAAATTCAGAAGTCCCAAACACATTTAGTGATGCTGAGGTCTGGACTCTGGAATGGCTAGTCCGCTGTTCTGAGAACACCAGCAGCTTTGTTTGATTATTCTATGATGAGTCTATGTACTTGCCAGACCTAGTAGACCACCAAAGCCATCACAATCATATAAACAGAAGCTTTTATCATTGAGAGAGAGGAGAACATCAAGCTCCACTCTTGTTTCAGATCTGATGACATCCACAGCTGCTTCTGTCCATGCTTCCACTGTGAGGAGATACCTTAATACTATGTGAATGAAAGGATGTGTATCTGTCCGTAAGAATCCGTTACTCAGAATTCTGAGATGCAGAGGAAAGTTTTATGAACTGATGAGTCTAAATTTATAAGTGGGATCTTCGGGTCATGAGATGTAGAAGATCCAACCAACGCCTAAGCGTGAACTTTAATGTACCTGCAGATTTCTTTGAAAAACTGAAAGCAAGTCCTGAAGAAAAGTGTGGACTGAAAACTTGATACTGTCTTTAGGGGTTGTAAATTCATGACACTTCATTAATAGGTTGCCGCTGTTGGAACAAAACCCTGTGTCTAAGGTTTTGTATAATTTGAAAATGCCAGTTGCCCTTTACATCATGTATAGGTTTGAACCAGTCCAAAAGAGATGGACTAAAGTTACTTGGATAAAAGTCTGGTTCCGTTGACTTACATTAATTGTGAAATATGATGTTTCCTTTTCCAAAAGCAGGCTTTTTTATATATATATATATATCACTGTCCAAAATACTAAGTATCTACCAAGTATCTTCAAAATGGCAATGGCAACTTTACAGGAGAGGGCAAAAACCTCAATTAATTTTGAATGTAAGTCAATGGAACCAGACTTTTTTCAAGCAGTTTTGGGCCATATGTGTGGGTCCATACATCATGAAATGTTCACACTATGTAAACAGCAGCTGCTGTGTTCAAATGATGCATAAAAGTACAAATCACCAAAAATTGAGACACATGTTTTCCTTTGGACAGTGATGAGATATATCAGTGAATGTATTCCACATATATTTCTACCTTTAACTTTGACTCACTTTGTTTCAGCTGACCATACAAAATGCTAATTCCACTGACCCTTATAGTCACCAGCCCTGACTCATGACTGTCATTTCCTGCTACGCTATACCATTGTTTTCTCGCCGGAGGAAGAAAAGCAGCCCAATTCTACGTGCAAAAACAGAGGCTGAGTAGACATGTAAATTTTGTACAGTCATATTTCTATAGTTTTTTTTACTCTTGTACACGGGACAATATTTATAATCACGAATGTTATGAATGTCATCTCTGAAACACTGCAGGCCTTCTTACCAAATATGTGTTTTTTGTTTGTGACGCTTTTGGTCGGGTTCAGCTGTTGCCCAGAGAAATAAAGACTTATTTATTAAATCATGCTTGTCATGCGTTAATTGTGATAGGTGTTAGTGAGCTAGTGGGTTTTTGTTATGGTTTAATAGCCAATTGCGTGCAACCTTGTCTTGGATGTAATACACTCATTGCCAAAACAATATCTGCACCCAGTAGGAGGTGTGGGATTGGAGTGCTGTTGGGAAGGAAGATAAAGGTTACCAGGAACAATAAATGATGATCAATTTAGACTGATATGGGTAATATTTATTAAGCTACACATACAGAAGTAGTGTCTCTCAATATGGCGTCGGGTCGCCATGTTTGCTAACGCAACATGCCAGACGTCTCAGCATGGAGTTGTACAGGTTTCTAATGGTGGCCTGTGATAATCCGTCCCATGCAGCTTGAATATTATATGCAGATTTCGCGGTAGGTGTGGAGTGACACCAGGCCTTCCGGACATGTGATGCGTGACTTGTTGGTCGTCTTCACCAAGACAAAAGCAGGACTCGTCACTGAAGATGACCTGCTGCCATTCTGAGTCACTCTGTGACAGTCTGTCAGGACACCATTGCAGCCTCTGGTGACGTTGACGTGGTGTTAAGGACAGTCGTTGTAACAGTCTGCATGCATGTACTCCTGCGTCATGCAGCCGTCTGTCAATGGTGCTGGCACTAACAGGATGACTCATGTAGGGTTGGTGTGGCTCAGCGGATAACACCACTAACCTCCAGGGAACTACCACCCCATGTGGGAGATGGGGGTTTGATTCCTGGGTCTGGGTAACTATGCTGTGCTACGCCAATAAGAGTCCTTGGGCAAGACTCCTAACACTACATTGGCCTACCTGTAATATGAATGACCTTGTAAGTCGCTCTGGATAAGAGCGTCAGCTAAATGCCATAAATGTAA
>CM067499.1:22308350-22326937 GCA_034552555.1 Semaprochilodus insignis
CTCACTGGCCACTTTATTAGAAACACCTACCTTGTACTTCCACTCACTGGCCACTTCACTAGAAACACCTACCTTGTACTTCTGCTCACTGGCCACTTTATTAGAAACACCTACCTTGTACTTCTGCTCACTGGCCACTTTATTAGAAACACCTACCTTGTACTTCCGCTCACTGGCCACTTCATTAGAAACACCTACTTTGTACTTCCACTCACTGGCCACTTCACTAGAAACACCTACCTTGTACTTCCATTCACTGGCCACTTTATTAGAAACACCTGCCTTGTACTTCCACTCACTGGCCACTTCACTAGAAACACCTACCTTGTATTTCCACTCACTGGCCACTTTATTAGAAACACCTCACCTGTACGTCCACTCCACTCACAAGATTTGGATGGAACCAAACATGAACACAACACCATTTCTGATGATCTTGTATCTGGTTAAACTTGAAGATTCAAAAAGATCTAAGTTCTGTTCCAGTGTCCTATTTAACCACACTGAACCTATTTTTAACCTCCAAGACGAGCTACGTTGCTGAAGCGCAGAGCTTTGTGCTTCACAACAAATGACAAGCCTGCCCTTTAGAGGCTGAGGAAAGCGTGTGGTAGCAGTTTTGTGAATTGCAGCAGGAGCCATGGGAGAAGCAGATATAACACTGCTCTGGAAGACACAACTTAGTCCTGTGGATTTCCAAACACAAAGGAAGTGCTGATACTTGGCTTTATTATTCAGCAGTGCTGGACTTTCATCCAGTCCCTTTCTTAAAGCCATCTTTTATGGTTATGGAAATAATGCAAGTGTATATGATAGTGCTATATATACAGTGTACATATAGCTATTACTCTTGTTTATCTTGTAGTAGCTGTTACTCCTGTTTTGCTAGACTCATTTTGCTATGCAGGGAACAGAAAGGTTACCCTAAATATTACACCTGTCCTGTATCTGTAGATGCAGAGTTACTGCTCTGATCCAGTATTGATGATGGCCCTGAGTAGATTGTTGGTTTAGTTAAGTGGGTTTTGTGGTATAAGATAAGACAACTAAGAAAAAAAACTGTGTACTTAATGAAGTAACCAGTCAGTGTATGTATAGCAGTCTGGTATAAAAGTCATTTACAAGTAATTTAGGTTAGTTTCTTTTTGTCCATTCACACAAAATCAAGAAACATAAGGTCAAAACTGAAAAGAATCAAAAACGCACAGCAGTGATATATTGTTGTTCTGAGACAACAGAAGAAAATAAAACATTCAGCAGATGCTCTTATCCAAATTACTCCATGCTTGGTGTTCAGTCAGAGAATGTTTCCTAGCTAGTACAAGAAAGTTAGAGTCTAAACCCCCCTTGATCTCAGACGCTGCCCAAACAAGAGCCAGTGCTGATACCTGGAAAGAAGAATACAGAGGTAAATACAGCAGAAGTGCACTAACTAGAAATCCCAAGTCAGTGCTCAAACCTAGAGGGAAGAAAGGTTATGGTCAGTATGAGTGCAACACACAGCTTTTCAATTTACACATCTATTAGTGATTATTCACTTAGTGCTTGGTCTTCAGCCTGCGTTTGAAGACCGAGAGAGAGTCTGCTGTTTGGACAGCCAATGGAAGTTCATTCCACCGTCTGGGTGCCAGGACAGGGAAGAGTCTGGACACTTGTCTTCCATGCATTTTGAGGGATGGTGGTTCAAGCTGAGCTGTTCTTGGAGCTCAAAGGTCTCAACTCTTAATCATTGCCATAAGGTATGCAGGGGCTGGTCCATTCTTGGCTTTGTAGGCCAGCATTCAAGTTTTAAATGCTGGCCAGTTTGGTTTTTGTTGTAAATTCTCCAGAATGTGAAACTGTTTTGCTTTTGAGAGGGTCATAAATACCAGAGGCACTTAAATATACTTATTACTAAACTGAACTGATGACAAAATGATATTATGTTTCAGTTAAGTATAAATAAAACATAGCTTATATTTTCATTAATGATATTTCTGTTATTGATGGTGTTATTACTGTACATAAAGAATACATTTCAGTAACAATGTAACGTCATTACTGCGTGTGCAGTGTATAGCTGCCCTCAGTTCTGTTCAGTACTATATATATAGTATATATAGTATATTTAAGTGAGTTTTGTTATACAATAAACATGGAAGTTACCACGACCGTGGTGTTTATGACCCCTCATCTCCTGGAAAAGCCGGATTTGTCACATCTTAAACTGTTAGACTCTAAATGATAATGTACAGTGTAAAATTCATATGTGTTGTTGGAAGAAAAGAAAGTCAAACCAATATGTATACATGTATACATACAAGACAGATAGATAGGTAGCGTGAATCACACAGAGGTGACAATGTTTCTTATAGTGCTGCTATTATTTTTTCTATTATTTTATATTCTCTTTCAGAGAAAGAGAGAAGGAGAGAAAGAGGAGAAAAAGGAGGGAAAAAGAAAAGAATAGGCAGAGAGATATATGAAGATAGAAAGTGAGAAAGAATGAGAGAAAGAGAGCTAAAGATAGACAGAGATATATGAAGAGAGAGAGAAAGAGGAGAGAAAGAAAGAAAGAGAGGAGAGAGAGAGAGAGAGAGAGAGAGAAGGAGAGTGTGCTGGATTCATTAGGGAGGCAGATGGTAGCACTCAAGTCGGAAGTGATTGACATAATGACACGACCGGGCCGGCAGGCCGTGCGGCTATGAGCTCCTTTGTGTGTGTGCGTTAGTATGTATGTGTGTGTGTGTGTGTGTGTGTGTGTATATGTATGTGTGTGTTAGTATGTATGTGTGTGTGAGTGTGTTTGTGTGTGTGTGTGTGTGTGTATGTATGTGTGTATGTATGTGTGTGAGTGTGTTTGTGTGTGTGTGTGTGTGTGTATGTATGTGTGTGTATGTGTGTGTGTGTGTGTGTGTGTGTGTGTGTATTTGCACGTCACAGAGTGAAAATATCCTCCTAAAACACTGAGTGTGTGTTTCAGCGGATTAAAAGCTTGGTCGTGAGTAAGGGCAGGGGCAAAGGAGTGAAGGAGTGGAGCAATGAAGTAGTGAAGGAGTGGAGGAATTGAGAAATAAAGGAGTGCAGGAATGTAAAAATGAAATGTGAATGAATGGAAGAATTGAGGAATGGAGGAACTGAGAAGCAATGGAGTACAGGAATGAAGGAATGAAAGAGTAGAGGAATGGAGGAGTGAAGGAGTGGAAGAGTTGGGAAGTAAAGGAGTGCAGGAATGAAGGAATAAAAAAGTGAAAGAGTGGAAAAATAGAGGAGTGAAGGATGGAGGAATGTAGGAATGAAGGAGTGAAGGAATAGAGGAATGGAGGAGTGAAGGAGCAAAGGGCAGCAGTTCTGTGCAAAGCAGTAATAGAGGGGCACCACTTCAACTAGCCATACTCTCTCTCTCTCTCTCTCTCTCTCTCTCTCTCTCTCTCTCTCTCTCTATTCAAGCTATTCTCTTAGTTCTAAACCTGATCTGATCTTCATCAGACCTTCCTAATCCTGATTATGATCCTAATTCTGATGTCCGGCTGCCAGTCTTGCCAGTCTTTATGCTGATCCTGATCATATTCCTGACTCAACTCTTAACTGTCATCATATTCCTTATTCTGACGTAAATATTTATCCTAATCTTAATCTTAATCCTACTTCTGACTCTAATCCTGATTCTGACCTTAATCTTGATTCTAATCCTGATCCTTATTTTGAATCTGATTCTAATCTTGATTACATTCCTGCTTCCAATCTCAACCCTGATCCAGATCTTATTCCAGATCAGTATCCCAGTCCTAATCTCTATTCTGATTCTGATCCTGAAACCATTCCAACTCCCTATCCTGACCCTGATTCTTGTTCATATTGATCCTAATAGTGATCTTGATCCTAATTCTAATCCTTATTCCAGTTCTGATCCAACACATTTCTGCTTTCAGTGTAGACATCTATTCCAATCTTAGTTCTGACCTTGATTCTAATTGTTTCTCTGTTTCTGATTCTAGTCAGGATACCATTCTTGCTCCCAATCCTGACTATAATCCGGATCATATTTCCGATCTTAATCCTAAATCTATTTCCAATCCTGAATCTGAACACTTTACAATGCCAAAGAACAAAGAACACCCACACACACACACACCATACATATACTCCAGTCCATTCATCTCTACTCAAATTCTGATTCTGTCATAAACACACACACACACACACACACACACAAACACACAGGCACGTGCGCCCGCGCTCACGCACGCACGCAAAGGCTCTCACACGCTCGCGCTCCGTCTCCACCCCCATCTCCACCCTCATTTGAAGGAGGCAGCGGTGCGCGCGGCCATAAAAACTGACTCCCGCGCGCCGCGGTCCGAGCAGCTCGCGGTCGACCCTCAGCAGGCAGGAGGAGTGTTTGGTGGGGTGGGGGGGAGAGGCACGCGAGTTTGGACGAGAGCAGAAACAAACGCAGAAGAAACAGAAGCAGAGCGAGCGGAGGAGAAACCAGAGCCGAGCGCGAGACAGAAGGTGAGCTTTCCCTCCTACTTTCTTTCTTTCTTTCTTTCTTTCTTTCTTTCTTTCTTTCCTTTCTTCTCTCCACCGCGTGCATCGGCGGCTCTACACCTTTTAGCAGCCTGATGTGCGTGTGCGCGCGCGTGGGTACGTGCGTTTTTGTGTGTGCATGCACGGAGCAACTGGTGTGCGCGGGGCGCTCTCCTGTTGCGCGCCCACTTCGCGCAACTACAGCCGGTTTGAAACAGAGATGCGCGGCGCTGAATCGGTTCTCACAGCGTGACTTTTGTTTCGTGCACGAACATTTGTGCCGTATCTGGTGAGAAACGAACAACTGCAGTCTTGTAGCGCTGCGTTAACACCTACGGAGTTTATAAAAGTCGAGCTGGACATAAATGACCAGTTTTAAGGTGGTGGTGGGGAGGATTCAACGCTGTAGATGCTTAGTCAGCACTGTGGATGTTAATTCAGCGCTGTATGTTTTAATTCGGCAACTTAATATTGTATATTACAATGTAAGTACGACGTAGTTACTGTATAATTACCTAAAAACAATGCAAACTGACTGGGTCATTCTTAAATTACACAACATAACTATAGTAGTAGGTCTTGGCTAATTAAAGAGTTGTAGATGCTATTTAGTCTTGTCTTAGTCTTAATCGGCCAGCTCTGTTGTCCATTCTGTAGTGTGCATTTTGCTGTGTTGATAATTCTAAGTTCTTGATATGATCATTGGAATAGAGAGGATGATCTGGTTTTGCCACTGGTCCGTTTGTCTTCTTCGGTAACTTGTTGCTCTATAAGAGCAGAATCTGAGTCTAGCCGTGCAGAAACACGCTGGTGTTCCCCACTAAAAGAAAGCCTTGCTCGCTTGCTTCGTGAGCTGCATCTTCACGCTGCGGTTTATCACTGAATCCCTTAAAACATCAATGACGTACACTGTGAGAATGAATAATAGAATAATTGTCTACTCATAATATCTTTGCAGTTCATTTGTGTTCATTTGAATTGCATCTGAAATCACTTCAACTAACTGCCAACTGGTCGTTTCTTTTGTTCTATCCTCTTTGAGAGAGATTTGGTCATGCAGACTCTTGGTTTTGTTGTGTACTTACGAGCACGTTAAGGAAATGCAAAGCTTTTATGAGGTGGAGGAAATATTAACTGTCTCGGGAAGGACTTGTGCATGCATCAAAGAATGTCTGAGCAGTATTAGGTCTTAAGTGAAGGCATGTTATTTTAGCAACATTAACATTTCTCCACTAAGGGGGATAAATATCCTTAGCCTAGTTCATCCGAGGACCCAGCAGAGTCAGGAAGAGTCACGAATGCATGCAAGAACAGCTGAATGAACACCTACAGAATTCAAACATCTACTACAGTGTAGAATTAACCCTCACAGTG
This sequence comes from Semaprochilodus insignis, assembly GCA_034552555.1. Classification (NCBI taxonomy): domain Eukaryota; kingdom Metazoa; phylum Chordata; class Actinopteri; order Characiformes; family Prochilodontidae; genus Semaprochilodus; species Semaprochilodus insignis. The sequence goes on from CM067499.1 coordinate 22,314,234, forward strand.
TTCGTTTGTATCCACCTGTAGCTGTTCATTCAACACTTGGAGCTTTTCATTCATAACTGTGTTAATTAAAAGCCACTGAATAACCATCCTTGGTCCAGTTAACCTTATATAGCTCAAGACAAATGAATCTCTAAGCTTTTAGAGGCTGTAGAGTTGTTATTTGGTTGTTCATCTTAAGCCTAGATAGAACGATAGATAGAACGATAGATAGAACGATAGAACGATAGATAGATAGATAGATAAATAGATAGCTAGACACTTTATTGATCCCGAAGGAAATTTTGACTCAACATCAGTTGGGTACGTTGTGAGCAAGAATAAGAGAATAATTGTCTACTCATAATATCTTCGCAGTTCGTTTGTTTTCGTTTGAATTGCATCCAAAATCACTTCAACAAACTGCCGACTGGTTGCTTCTTTTGTTCTATCCTCTTTGAGAGATATTTGGTCAGTCTTTAGAGTTTTGTTTAATTATGGTTCCCTAAATTGTACAACAAGTTTTGATTACTTTAAGGACCTTTCAAAACATAATATGTTTTTAAGAATCTCCATTTCATCTAGAACATCTGTACTAAACAAAAAAAGGTTTTCATAGAACCCCTTCATTCAAACTGAGAACCTATTTCTAAGAGTGTAGTTGTGTAGCAGTACATATATGGCTGTAGTAATACAGTACCTTAGAGAAAAATGAAGTGCGGCATCTGCTGTCCATGGTCCTGAAAACACAGTCAATTTGAGGTGTGGTTGCTTACATTAAAATTCAACGATGATTTTGCCCTCTCCTGTAAAGTTGCCATTTTGGGGATGCTTGTTTTTCTTTAGACAGTGATGATACATTAAAAGAAAATCAATACAGAATAAACAGCCTGACAGACAGTATACATTGCATAGTTAGAGAACTTAGAAAACTTATATATTCAGGTAAATAATATAACTCCTAGTTACTAGTGGCTCTTTGCTTGGCTTTATAAACCTTAGCTGAAGTGTATTCCATTAGAACTATATTCCCAAAAAGCTAGATATCCAGAACTTCATAGCTGGAAGCTGTGGGGCAATCCAAAAGTTGTACAACCATTTTTTTTGTTCAGTAGCTGTAAAACCTGTCATTAACATCTTTTGCTGAATCAAGAAAAGCTGAAGACTAGAGTCATCATTTAACAGACATAAATGCTGCAACAATGGAATGCTGACATCAAGTAATTTGGATAATAGGCTTACTGTGGAGATCCATGCACCTGCTATTTTAGAGCATTCCCAGAACATACTGTAACTTAAAGAAACTTTTCTAAGTTGACAGAGTCCCCAGATAATCTAAAACTTCTACAGCTAGGTTTACCTAGAACCATACTTTTAAGCTGTGAGCTCTTTAGGAACCAGTTTCTTAAGAGAGTAGTTACTGTAGTAATAGAATGCTACTAAATGCTACTTTTAATCCATTTTAACGTTGTAGTAAGTATGTGGGGCTCTGTCTGTGGTCCTGAATGTCACACTGCTATTTCTCTTGCTGGCAGTTTGTGAGCTGTTTTACATAATTATGCCAAATAAAACTCTTTTAACTGTGTCGAGTCAATAAATATTTATATGTATGTCTACCACGCGAATATAGGCATTTTATTCACTATCCAAACCCACCAAAGAACCTGCACATGCGTTCGTAGCCTAAAGGACCTTTCAATGACGTTAGAGAGTGTGAAGAACCTTTTCAGTGTTTAGAGAACCTCATAAGAACCTTAATTTTTAAGGGTGTAGTTGTATAGCATTATGTCTTGAGTATAATGATTGGCCTATAATGTATTTAGGTCCAGGTTTTACTGCTCTGTCTCTTGCTGGCCGGTTTGAGGGCTGTTTTGAATAATCCCACCAAATTAAACTCTTCACAATAGCGTGACCAGGATCCAGGGGTCACAATATCTACAACACATACAGTATCTACCAGTAATATCTACCATATCTTTCCCAGAACTGTCCCAGAACCAAGCTGAGAATCCTTAAAGAACCTTTATTTTTAAGGGTGTAGTTGTATAGCATTATATATCGAGAGGAGTGATGGGTCCTGCATTTTAGCCTGCTTTAGTTTCTAGTAATGTGGAGAAAAAGTAGGTGGGACTAAAAGTGAACCTCCGCTGTCTGTGGTCCTGAATTTGTCACCTCAGGTTTTACTGCTCACACAATATAGTAATTTTGTTTACTACCCAATATAACCAGTAAACCTAGACGTATCTTCAGAGTTTTTAGCCTAAAGGACCATTCACTAACATACATGAGTGTATAGAACTTTTTCAAAGTTAAAGAACCTTGTCAGTACCAATTAAAGGTGTGTCCCAGACCTGTAATAATCTTAAGAACCCTTAAGAACCTTTACTTTTAAGGATATAGTTGTGTATCATTATGTTTGTAGTGTAGTGATCGTTCTACTTCTTCAATTTGGCCTGTTTTTGTATTCTAGTAATGTCAAGTAAAAGCCGGTGGGGCTAAAGGTGAAACTCCGCTGTCCGTGGTCCTGAATTTCACATCCCAGGCATTACCGCGCCTCCTCCTGCTGGCAGGTTGAGAGCTGATTTGTATAATCCCGGCAGCGGGGGGTGCCGGACGGCTGTACCTTATTTCTCACAATGTCTAAATTGCTTTGCCATGAATGACATGCCTATCAATGTCACATTAGTGGGTCAGGTCAATAGGTCAAATGGCACCGAGGCTGTAACGAGCGGTTAGAAGCCCCCAGAGCATGTTGCAACTGCTGTTGAAATCTTAACTTCAGAATGCGGGGAGGCAAAATTGTCACAGCGGTTCTACATCTTGTCCTATTCAGATAAGCCCAGGTCACGGTAGAGACTTCGATTTGGTCAGGATTATGCAAACTGGGCCGTGATGCAGTCTTATGAGTGCTGGACTGTCACTTAAAGTGACACACTTTACCAGGAGAAGCCACTTTACTTTTGAATCATGCACAAGCCACAACACATGCAATCAAACGATTGTTTAGCTGCAGTATGGCTTTGTCTCAGCTTCATGTGTGAGGTACTGTTCAATAAATCGTTAGGATGCACCAAGAAATCCATGTTTTTTGACTAAAAATCATTTGTGCCCATTCACGTTAGCCCCCTAACGAGAAAATGTTACTCAATTTCCTGAACGTTGCGGGGGTCTTCTCAATGAATGTTACACAGTCAGACTTAATCTTTTGAAAATTATGTGGTGTTTCAATTAAGAATAAGACAAATAGAGTCTTTAACCCCTTAAACTGTAGGCTTGTTATCTAATGAGTCAACGTAAGCCTTATTATTATGTAATTACTATGACACTACTATGTAATACATGTTTTTATGACAATGAGAAAGAAATGTCTGCTGCCCTTCCACACCCTCATGTCCTTATAGTTCAAAGGGGATGCTTTAATGAACAAACTTCTGCATAACTAAATGGTTGAGATGTAAACAAAGTCATTCAGGCTGCTTTGATGGAAATGGTGCTTTGTAGAGCTTTCTTCACAATGGTATTAAAGGGAACCAGGCATCAGATTGACTAAAACATGATCATAGCCATTTTATTTACTATCTAGAACCACCAGTGAACCTACATGTGTTTTATATGGAAAGTTGAAAAGTCTAAAGAAATAAAAATTTGCCTTGGGTACTGTTTTGCCTCACAAATGTACAGTACCAGTCAAAAGTTTAGACACACCCAACTAAATGGATGTTGTTGGTGATCTTAAAGACTCTACAGACTTACACTTAACAGCTCCAACTGATGAGATGTCTGAAACAGTACATATCCTGATATACCACATATACTCTTGATGTACCACAGTATTATATTTTTCCATATCTCCACCTCTAATATATATTATGTTTAGCAAAATAATTTGATCTCTTTTTCTGCACAGTGTAAAAGCTCTAGTTCTCCTTTCAGTTCAGTGGACTGATGGACAGACCAATAGAATTGCTCCAAAACTGCTTAGAAATAAACCTTGCTATATCAGCCTCCACTGCAGGTTAAGAAAGCTGTTTTATCCTCCTGTAAAGTTCCATTTTGGAGGTTTTTAAGGTGGACTGCATAATGCTATTTGCTATTTTACAGTTTGGTGTCTTCACTTTTATTCTAGAGTAAAGCATTAAGATAAACACAAGGAGAACCTTCTATGAGTAGCCGTGTCTAAACTTTTTACTGGTGAGGGAGTCATCGAATGCTTCAGGCATCTGGCTCCTATCATTATCACTATAAACAGTTCTGACTCTAGAACAGGGCTGGAATTTGCCAAAAGCATCTTAGGCTATGTTTGGAAAACCAGATATGTTTTTCAAATCAGATGATTGCCCATAGTGTCAACTCAGATCGAATTTGGGCCGCCACACAACACCAACCGGAGTTTTTGTTTGAGCTGTTGCAGTATATGCTTTATATACAGTATAACCATTGTCTAGAACACTTTTTTAGCACCTTGAATGCAGCTTCTGGTTGTGGATTCATTGATTGTTAATGTCTCATTCCATGTGTGGAAAATGGCTCCAAAGCAGATGTTAATGATTGGCTAAAAGGAGTGACTGCGTTTGGGCGTGCCAAAAACCATAGTGTGAAGGAAGTAGCTGAAACTGCAGGTGTATGGAAGCATACAGTCATACAGGTCTACCAACAGCAGATAAAATCCCAGTCTACAGGGAATTCTCCTTGGAATTGTGCCAGGGAAGGCTTCCACCAAATCTGGCCCAACTGCGCAATTCTTGAGTGGCTAGAGTGTCTGAACACTGATGTGGCCTACATCCAGAAACTTATTCAGTCCATGCCAAATCGAACCACAGCTGTAATTGGTGTATGTATAATATATTATTACGTGCTATTGGGTACATTTCAGACACAGGTGAGCTTACCTGCTAGCTGTAACAAAACCCAGGATAAAAAAAATGTCTAGATTTGAGGACCATTGGTGTGGAAAAATCACTTTTGATTCCCTAAAGAACCTTTTAACCAACATTTCTTTAAAGAACCATTTGTGTCTTTTTGAAGAAACCCTATTAGAGTTTAGAGAAACTTTTCAATAATAGAAAAGAAGAGGCCCTTAAATGCAGTTTCCGGTCCTAGATTTTGTATTCACTGATCGGCAGTAAAGACAATTGATCTATGCAGCACCATGAACACTCAAAGTATGATTATACATGCTTAAATGGTTCTCTGCATGGTGAAATGGTTCTTCAGATTGATGGAGAATGTTGTATATATTGTATTATATACCACCAAAAAGGGTTCTGCTATTGTTATATCAAGATTATAAAAACTGAAGAATCCTTTGTGGTACTATATGGAATTATTCTCAAAAAAGTTCTATATAGAACCATATACAACAAGAACAATGTCACCATGCAAAGAACCATTTAAGAATGCAAATGCTTCTTTAAGTGTTTGTGGTTCTATATAGTCACATACTAAAGAACCCTTGAAGAACCATCTATTTTAACAAGTTATGATATTAACCAGCCAAACAGTTACATCAACATTTCAGCTAAGGACTGGAAAGTGGTTTCAGAACTCTGAAGTAAAGGTTCTATACCAATTAAAATTGTTCTCAGATGATCGAGTATTTAACAGTACGTCTACAGCAAGAACCTTTTAGGAACCCTTATTTTTAAGAGTACACATGAAACTGAAAGCTCACCCTCATAATCCCAGACCCCTCATCCTCATGTCTTTCCTCTCTCTGTATATTTGCAGAACGGTGTTAGTGCACAGAGTGCTGGTGCTACCATAATGGATCCTGAAACCAGCGTGTGTCAGCTCCAGCCCAACATCATCTCTGTGCGCCTCTTCAAGCGCAAGGTGGGTGGTCTGGGCTTTCTGGTGAAGCAGCGGGTGTGCAAGCCCCCCGTCATCATCTCAGACCTAATCCGGGGTGGGGCGGCCGAGGAGTGCGGCCTGGTGCAGGTGGGAGACATTGTGTTGGCCGTAAACAACAAGCCGCTGGTGGACCTGAGCTATGAGCGGGCACTGGAGACACTGAAGAACGTCTCCCCCGAAAGCCACGCTGTGCTGATCCTGCGTGGGCCCGAGGGCTTCACCACCCACCTGGAGACCACGCTCAGCGGGGACGGCCGGCCCAGGACCATCCGCATCACCAAACCAGTGTCCAAGCCCTGCGAACGCTGCTTGCCCCTGCAGCCTGCAACGCAAGCCAAGGAGCTGAGGGCCATCGAGAACCTGTCGTCTGCCTCTACACCCAGAAAAGAGGCCAAAGAGAGCAAAATCCCCTTGATCGGGCAGGACGCCTTGCTGAGAGAGGGGGGACACCCAGGTCTGCTGCTGAACGGAGTGGATGATGGAAACGACCTACTGAAGGAAATCGAGCCCGTACTGAAGCTCATCAAAAACAACAACACCAAGAAGGAGGTCGGTGGAGATGGGCAAAGAGGAATTGAGAAGAAGGACGTGGAGGTGCAAGTGGAAAGGTGAGCCAATACAATTTCTATGTAGGACAGCCCTAGAGGAACCGGCTTTGGTTCACTAAAGAACCTTTCAATGGAAGGCATGCTTTGAAAAAAGTGCTTGGAACTGTTTAACTGAAAGGTTCTTTAGGGAACCAGAACTGGTTCTTCTATGGCATTGATTCAAAGAACCCTTTTTGGCAAGAGTTTAGTCACACTAGCCCTGTGTTTGTAATGATTCACTCATTAATTTATCCTTAATAAGCAATATTACACCAGAAGAAGACGTGTGCTGAATATCATCACTGTGATTCGATTGCAGGCACAAAGAGTTCCATAGATCATTACAGGCATGATTTGCGTTCTATTGCATTTATGCAATTTTATACACCTTTGCAAAATAAAGGAATAGGTAAATCAAATAAGCCTCAAATGTTGTATTACATATGCTGTAACGCTGGCAAAAAAATGCATCACCTTGTGTGTTCATGGTGCTAGTAACTTCAGACTGTACAAGGCTTTTGGGGCTATAAATACCTGCGGGGTGTGAGTGACGGGATCCATAGATTGAGAAGAGGTGCTACAGTGCAGTGAATGTCTCGTTCCATGTGTGTTACTGATTGGCTAAAAGGAGTGACTGCATTTGGGCGTGCCAAAGACCATAGTGTGAAGGAAGTAGCTGAATCTGCAGGTGTATGGAAGCGTACGGTCATACGAGTCTACCAGCGGTGGCTAAAATCCTACAGGAAATTCTCCTTGGAATTGTGCCAAGGAAGGCATCCACCAAATCTAGCCCAACTGTGCAATTCTTTGAGGCAAGAGTGTCTGAACATTGATGTGGCCTACATCCAGAAACTTGTCCAGTCCATGCCCAATTCAATAATAGCTGTTATTGGTTCTCAGTCACAGGTGACTCTGGTGAGCTTATATTGCATTATCAGGTTCAACTGAGCTTGTTCATTATTTTCTAGACCAGCCTAAATGTGGTTTTGTTGCAGTCAGTCTGTAAAGCATTTCGCAGTCCAACTGCTGTCAGACAAAAGGCTTGTTTAGGGGCATTGACAGGTTCAGAGTATCATTTAGCCCTGTTGTTCTTACCAAATCTTCGTCCTTCAGGTCGAACTTCTCAAATAAGTTATTTAATTTATTTGTTTTTAAGTAGACCACTTAGTCAAGATTAGTTGCAGCTAGCCAATGATAGATAGATAGATAGATAGATAGATAGATAGATACATAGATACATAGATACATAGATAGATAGTTAAGTGTTTACTTTCAAATGTACTTAAGTATGGAGAGTAACAGGAGCATGATTTATTATGGCTCTAATGTCCTATTATCATTTCTGGATCAAGACTCTTAATCAGCTCAGTGTAGGTGAAGAGACTCTAGTGTCTCTCAGTCCACCAGTCTTTAATAGAAGCTCATTAATTAGTCTGACACTGATGTCTATTCAAATACATATGTTGATTGGCTGACTACAGCTGCCACAATGTAAAAACAGGAAATGTGGTTTGTCCATTCTGAGATACTATATAAACATTGTGGCTCTATATGGTGCCCTGTGTTGGAAGATGACCTGCTCCTCTGTAGATATGAAGGGCTAATATGTACATAAGACAAAAGTACAACGATTAGTCGTTACACAAGTTTATGCACTAATAAAAATATAGTTTCCTATATTCTATTCCATTTCTGATACTAGATCCACCTTAAATCACTGAGAATGCACAGTTCGTCTTTAGGCCAATACAACTAAACAGATAAAGGCCCATGAATAGCTGCACTGTTGCACCCAAATGAATATTGTGTGATTACCCAGGTCATTAATAAAGCCATGAGCTACGTGGAGACAATAAATCAGTTTAGTGGTTTATAGGAAATATGGCCAGATTGCATTCATTTCCTCCAGATGATCTTGTTACCTTGTACCTGATGTGGATTAGCCAATTAGCCTAATAGTTGGGGGCTGCTGATAGGAATCTGATTTGGAGGGTGTTTACCTCCAAATCTGTCCAAGTCTGAAGGCATCAGCTCCCTTGGCTCACTCGTCACCATCCCCAGGGCATGAGTCACAAGCTTCCTGGCAAACAGCGGGAATCAGGACGGAATAGTTTAGATGGAGGTAAACAATCTTTCTGATAAGTGTACAAATTGAGGGCTGTGTGCACATCCTCCGTCTTCAAGGACGAGAATAGAGCTGGTGTTTGATCAGATCTAACCTAATGGAGGTGTTTGGTGAACCAAACCGTTCATTCACTTAAAAGGTCTGGTTTGAAAGCACCCGGCGGTAGATTAAAGAAAGACAACAGTGTCAAATGAAAGGAAGTTTATTGATTTGGGAGCTTAAATGGCTTAAAATACAGTATAATCTCCTGAATTTATGTTTTGTTGACTGATGAAAGATAGAAAGTACTGGCAGGACATTTAGGACATTGTTAAATTATCAGTGTTTAATGAACGCCTACACAGTGGAGGCCGGTTTAGCTCTGCAGATGTGAGTTATGTGCAGTAAGAACGTCTCAAACACTGAAGAGTCAATTCATGTCTTTAATGTTGTGTTTTACCATTCTGCATTCGAGACGTCTTTACAAATAATTAGCAATTGAATTAGCATTGACCGCTAAGAAAGTTAGCACCATTATGAATGCAAGGGTGGCATACACTCATCATCAAAAGGAGAGTTGCACAAATAGTTGCACCCAGAAGGAATCAGCTGACGGGAATGAAACTTGGTGGGTAGGTTTGACATTGTGAGACATGTGAATGATTCATGTTTCACGCTTAGCCGTGCATGTGACGTAAGCAAGAACAGGCCTTCTCACCGTACCTGACTGACCCAACAGCCACGATTGCAGACATAGTGATGCCCAACCTCTTAGCGGCAGCACCATTGGGAGATTGCTGCACCACGCAGGACTACATGCACACAGACCGTTATAACGCCTTAACGCCACGTCAACCTTGCCAAAGACTGCAATGATGTCTTGCCAGGCTGTCATGGAGTGACATGTTGTCCGATGTTGCCACTACTTCTGTATGTGTAGCTCAGTAAATATCACCCGTATCAGTCTAATATCAGTCTAATAGCATTTCGATCTGATTTGTGAATCATTTGTTAAATTCTGATTTTTTCCCATTGAGAATTAATGGGGTAGAAAAGTATACGATCACCGACTGTACTTCTGCTTGTTCAACAGACACCGTTTCACATACACTATCTCAGGGCAGACACCAAGCACAAATTTCAAATTTTGTCCAACCCCCACCCCTCCATCACGGTTTTCTCGCATAGAGCCCAATTCATTTTCACTCCCACTCAAACCCTATTGTTTCCTTTACCCATCAGCCAGCAAACTGCAGGTACTCATTCAGGACAGATCCCCAACTTTAATCCACAGCCATACTGACTCGCACTCCTCTATGTGTTGCTTATGCATCACTTGTTCCTCCCATAGACTTTCATTCATTTCCAGCAATACCTTAGGAACTTTCTCCAGGAAAGGCACTTTCCTAGGTTTTTAGTTTTAGCTTTTTCTAGTCCAATAAAAACTTCAAGTTTAAGTTATTCATTGTTCAGAATCCAGCAAATAAAGCAGAAAACATATGGAACCCCTTTTCTCAAAAAGTTGGGATGCAAACTGCAAATCAAAGCAGAATTTAGTGATGTGTGAATCATTTAAACCTTATTTTAACTGCAATTTAACAAATTGTACTAAAAAGTTTTTTGGAAAAAATACATGCATAGTTTGAATTTGATGCCAGCAACAAAGTTGGGACAGGTTTATGTTTACTCACTGTGTTCATCACGTCTAACTGTAAGAATTTGGGAACTGAGGAGATGATTGCTGTAGGTCTGAAACTGAAAAGCCAACTGTTTTAGTAGATGAGCAGTCTGGACTGTAGGCCAGTTTAGCACCTGGACTCTTTTACTGCAAAGCCAGCTGTTGTAAGCCCCTTCCTGAAGAAGATGTAGGCTGGATGGCAGCATAAGTGCCTCCAAAACTTGTATATCGTCGCTGTCCAATGAAAAACATGTACCTCCATTTTTGTTGATTTTTACTTTTATGCCTCATTTGATCACATGAGCTGCTGTTTACACTGTGTGGAAATTTCATGAAGAATGGACCAACAGAAATGGCCCAAAACTGCTTGGAAAGACGTCTGGTTCCATTGACTTCCATTCAAATTAAACTAGGTTTTTGGCCTCTCCTGTAAAGTTGCCATTTTGGAGATACCCGTTTTTCTTTGGACAGCGACGATATATTGTTCATCATTAATGGTCCTTTACAGATGTGCAAGTCACTCATGCCATGTATGCCAACACCCTCCACATCATCATGGATGTTGGCAGTTCCTCTTCTCTTTGGCCTGGAGGATGCAGCATCTATGATGTCCAAAAATAGCAGTCCGGCCCAGGCCCAGAGAAAGCAGCGGCATTTCTGGATCTGTTTATATCTTGTTTCCTCTTTACATTGTAAACTTTGAACTTGCATTTATGGAGCAGTGATGAACTGTGTCCACAGATGATGGTTTTAGGAAGTGTTTTTGAGATCATCCAGTGATTTCCACTACAGAATCAAGCCTATTTTCAATGCAGTGCTGCCTGAGGGCCCGAATATCACAGCTAACCTATGCTGGTTTTGGACTTTGTCCCTTGTGTAGAGACTTTTTCCTGATTCTCGGAATCTTTTAATGATATTCTGTAGAGTAGATGATGAAATCCACAAGCTTTATCCACTTTATTCTTGAACTGTTGCACTATTATTAAATGCACTATTATGGATGGATGTTGGTATCGTGATTTCAGCCTCAGTGTCAGAATCGTAACACCCTTTGTAAATATGTTGGTTTTCATGACATCACAAAACGTCCATGCATGAACTATTGAGTGAGCGGTGTGTTAAAAAGCTTTTTAGGAGCTAAATTCAGATCCCCATGATGAACATAGTTGATCCACACGGATGTTAGTGAGACTGTTCCATCCCAGAGAGCGTTTTTAATGCTTGAAAATTGCCTGAATTAATGAACACGTTGGAGTTGTCAGACATCGTCTATTCGGAGCAGTGAGTTCAGCGGCCTCTCATTACACGATGCTGAAAGATTTCATACTGCATTTACTGTGCCTACGCACGAGAGCTCGCTCATGATCGATATGCAGAATAAGACTCACTGAACTCCGGCATGAGGGACAGACAGCAGGCGAGAGAGAGGAGCATACATTCACAACTAGAGAGGAGAGAGAGGCAGAGAGTGTGAAACGAGAGAGAGAGAGAGAGAGAGAGAGAGAGAGAGAGAGAGAAGTAGACAATGGGTGTTAAAGAGAAAGAGAGGGGAGAGAGAAAAGGAGATGGAAAGAGAGGGAAAGAGAGGAGGGGAGAGATAGACATACAGAAATAGACAATGGGTGTTGAAGAGAAACAGAGGGAAGACAGACAAAGGAAAAAGAAGGAGATGGAGAAAGGGATTGACAGAATGAGAGGTACAAGAAAACAGAAAACAAGAGTAAGAAAAAGAACAAAAGAAAGAAAGAGAGAAATATAGAAAGAAAAAAAGAAAGAAAGAAAGAAAGAAAATACAGAAACAGAACAAGAGTGAAAGAGATGCAATAAACAGAAGAGAGAGTGCATACGTGTGGAGAAAGAGAGAATGAGAGAGACAGAAAGGGGATAGACAGAGGGAGAGGGAGAAGAAGCTGAAGACTGAGTGAGAAATGGTAAAGCAAGAGAGAAGGAGCAAGAGAGAGAGAGAGAGAGAGAGAGAGAGATAAACAGTGTGTGTGTGTGTGGGAGGTGTAAGTGTAAAAGCTGTGCATCAGCTCAGTACACGCCTCTGTTTCTGGGTATGTGTTTATTCTAGTTTCACGTGTGGTCTGTGGACTGAAGCACATCGCGTGTTCAGTGCACAGCCACAATGACAGCAGCACTTACAGCTTATACCTGCAATGCATTATCAGCTACACCAGCCCTCTCCACCCTCCTCTCACACTCATTCAGCCCGCACAGTGGACTGCTCTGAGGGCGGAATGCCATCTATACTGAGCTACACAACAGTCTGGACTACTGCAGCCTAGGATTCTGTGATCAGTCCATATTTGTTTTTGTCCCAAACTATATTAGATTCACATTATATAATATTAAATTAATCAAATTAATAAACAAACACCACTCACCACCGCCCTCTAAAGGAGTCATTACCAACCACCAAATGAACAAACGCCACTCACCACCGCCCTCTAAAGGAGTCATTACCAACCACCAAATGAACAAACGCCACTCACCACCGCCCTCTAAA
>CM067499.1:22327183-22377429 GCA_034552555.1 Semaprochilodus insignis
CTAAAGGAGTCATTACCAACCATCAAATAAACAAACGCCACTCACCACCGCCCTCTAAAGGAGTCATTACCAACCATCAAATAAACAAACGCCACTCACCACCGCCCTCTAAAGGAGTCATTACCAACCATCAAATAAACAAACGCCACTCACCACCGCCCTCTAAAGGAGTCATTACCAACCATCAAATAAACAAACGCCACTCACAGAAGCCTTCTAAAGGAGTCATTACCGACCAGCAAATGAACAAACACCTCTCACCACCGCCCTCTAAAGGAGTCATTACCAACCATCAAACAAGACTCACCGTCAACCTCAAAAGATCAGTCAGAGGTCTGAACGCTTGTTGCTTTCTTATGACACATGATGTGTCGATAAATATATTTTCTGCTTTCTTTGTCCTGATAAACATACACCCAATTCATGTTCAGTTTGATGTGATGTAAACATTTGATTGTATACGTTAACAGTTGTGGATGCAATCATTGTGCCAGACCTAGTGATAAATAATTAGTGTAATATTTGATGGTGTTGTGTTATGGCTGTCTGAAACCGAGACTTCTAGAGGTTTTTAAAGGTCATGTTTAGATGATGATCTTCCTTCATCGGGTATGCTGGCAGAGTGTTCAGTCTGGCTAAGAAGAAGACACGCTAAAGCATTCGTAACACATCTCCATCACAAACCACTCCTACATCACACATATTTAGTCACTCATATCACATTTGTAGTATATGTGCCACTACGATTCCCATCATGCAGTGTGACCCGGGGAAGCAAAGTATGAAGTATTTATAGTGAGCGTGTTTGTGTACACAGTGACTTGCTGTATCTCGACTTCATTCAAGGGTGCCTTGGCAGACTGCTATTTTTAATGTTAGCAACATGAAGTAAGCCACTCTAAATAGCTTATGATGTATTACAGCAGCCAATTACAGTTGACAAAACTAATCTAGCTAGGGGATTGCAAGAGAACTCCAATACAGAACTCCAACATTTATTCAGCAATAAGTAGTCAAGTTCTATAAGCACATAGGCAAGTATGTGAACAGTTACATTCATGACTCAGCCAGTTGTCTATGTAAACGCATGGCCAAACAGCAAGTATACCTCTAACCTAGTGGGTAGCTATATGGGAATCCGGTACCACTTTATAATAAGGGTACCTTTATAAAGAGTTCATGAATGGTTTAAAAAGAGTTTACTAATGGTTATTACTTAGGTCATAAACACCTTAAAATCATTAATAAGCAGTTACAACACATAAATAAGACAACAGTGACCTGTTGTTAGTCTAACAGCGAACACACACACCTTTATACTGTTAAAGCTCAGATTTTGATGTTTACTGATCATACCGCATCATTTTCATCAGTCCGCCTAAACCCAGTCAGCTTCAACACATTCATATACAGCTCATTTTTGGCCTTTTTATTAATGTGCTATAGCTGCTTATTAATACTCCATAAACTGTTTATGACCTAAGTAATAAACGATAATAACCTATTTTTAAATCATTTATAAATCCTTTATAAGTTACTAGGATTCCTGGTACCACTTTAGAATAAGGTTACCTTTATACAGAGTTTATGAATGGTTTAAAAAGAGTTTAGTAATGATTATTAATTAGGTCATAAACCAATCTGCATAAACCCAGTCAGCTTCAATACATGTTCATATACATCATATGGAGGAGCTGATCTGTGCCCTTTTCATTAATGTGTTATAACTGCTTATTAATACTTTGTAAAGTGTTTATGACCTAACTAATAACAAATAATAACCTATTTTTAAACCATTTATAAATCCTTTACAAGGTGCTAGGATTCCCGGTACCACTTAAGGCTACCTTTATAAAGAGTTTATGAATCCTTTATAAGGTAACTGATAATAAGCTATTTTTAAACCATTTATAAAGCCTTTATAAAGGTAGCCTTATTCTAAAGTGGTACTGGGAATCCTAGGACCTTCCTTGTGGCTATATGCCATATGCCTGTGTGTCACATAGGCTTGAGTTCTGGAGCAATTGTGTGACTCTGGAATCTGATTTGCTGTGAAGCTGAAATGGTTTTCAAGTCTTTTGCTCAATTCAGTTTTAATGAACGGGGCTGTAGATGCAAGTCAATAACCTGAGCAAACCTTTCAAAGCTCAAACGACTTTGCTTTTATTACTAAGGCTTATGAACGAAGGAATAATGCCCTCATTATGAAGTAAGAAGGATGAACTTGAAGCAGAGAGCAAACTGCACTCTTGGCTTTATGGCTTTACAGTGAGCTGCTAAGGGTTGTGTCTGACCTGCATGCAGACTTTGTTAGTAACTAGTCCGGAGAAAGAAAGAGATGGGGAGAGATGAGTGTGCTTTGTGTATGTATATATATATGCGTGGGAGCTTTCTGTAGACAGATGTTGAGTGGTGATCTGAAGTGTTTGTGACTTTCAGAGACCTTGGTGTGGGAATAGGCGGTAATACCCAGCTGGCTGCCGATAACGACAGAGTGTTCGATGACCTCTGGAGGAAGGACAGCATGCCTACGGTGCTCAACAACCCGTACTCGGAGAGCGACAAGGTAAAAAAGTCCCTTCACTAATTATGCAGACTAACAAAAGTCTTTAACCAGGTCACATTATTGATTCGCCAAAATGCTGAATACATTCAAAGGCCTATCACAATCACTATACTGGTATTTTTTCTTTATTGTGCAGTCCAAATATGTTGTTTTCCTTCACACCTTCCAGCCAAGTATATCATAACAGACAATCATTTATAACATGAGGAGGAATCAAATATTTATCAAAGAAGCCCACAAAATCATACTACATCAAAACGGAACCAATCATCATGGTGGTACCTTTCTTGATACTGGTACCTGCTGGTACCTTCTTGATACTGGTACCTGCAAGGTTTTTTATGCACCATTTGAACACAGCAGTTGGTCTTTACACTATGTGGCAATTTCATGATGAATGGACCAACAGAAACAGCCCAAAATTGCTTGGATTAAAAGTCTGGTTCCATTGACTTACATTACAATCAATTAAGGTTTTTGCCCTCTCCTGTAAAATTGCAGTTTTGGAGATACATGTTTTTCTTTGGACATCAACAAGTATCACCACAATCCATTGCAGTTATTAAACTTTTGCAAAACAGTTGGGTCATTGTGCAAAATGTTTATAAAACTGTGTAATCATGTGCAAATATTTTAATCCCTATATTTAACTGATAACAGTACAAAGAAAACACAGCTAATGTTGAAACAGAGGAATTCTTCTGCCTTTTGCCCATTTAGGTACATATTGAATTTGATACCAGCAACAAATTTCCAAAAAGTTGGGACAGTAAAAAATGGAAGACTGGTAAAGTTCTGTGATGCTATTGCAATGCTGGCTTGCTCATGGGTGGCTTGGACCCGGATTTCCCTTCCCTATGTCTATGCATGCTAAATAAACTGCTTTTCTGTAAAGCTGCTTTGAGACAACATTAGTTGTAAAAAGCGTTATACATATTAAAGATTGATTGATTGACTTCTATCGCTAGGAATGACCTTTCACCTTTTTTTGCAATGCCACCACTTTGTCCATATTGCACAGCCCTGTGTAGCCTTCCTTTAAGCTTTGCCATGGACTACTGTATATGTACTGCCTACATACATCCAAACACATGCAACCATTTCCCAAGCAGGCACTCATCCAGTTTCCCTTCAAGACCTTCTTGAAGTGCGTGCATGCGTATGCCTTCAAGATGTTTCCGCATATGAAAGCCTCTGTGTGGCTCCCCTCACCTGAAGCTCAGCTGGTGCAGAGAGAAGGCAGGGGGACAGTGCTCACCCTCCAGCCCAGCACATGGCCCTGCCACTCAGCCACTTGTGACGCGTTGGCTCCCTGAAAAGAACCGGATGGAGGGCGCCGATCCAAGAGAGGGATAAATGAATGAGTGCAGCTGTGTGGTCCCATAGGGGGAGAGAGAGGGACCGAGTCATTCTCTCTCTATCTCTGTCCCTCACTCTCTCGGGAATAATGCAGAGCCTCTGGGTGATTAACCCCTTTGTGCGCTTGACAGCTGAGGAGTGTATAGGTCAGTGAGTTGGATCATGTAGTGAGAGAGCCTGCGCGAGGGAGAGAGAGAGAGAAAATGTCCATCAGTTTGTGCCATTGGGCCATTAAGCACCAGTAGTATTCCATGGATGATTTCCCCTATAGAGGATGAATATAGATGAGGACATTGCCTATTATGGCCTTATTAAAGATGTGATATGCACACTTATGCAGCCATGCACCATAACATTAATAGTGCCCACAGATGAAGCAAATAATGCTGATTATCGGCGCATGTCAGGATCTGGGATATTTTAGATGGTAAGCGAACAGTTGGTTCTTGTAGGTGATGTGTTGGATGCGGGAGATACATTGCTGTGTAATTGCTAAAGCTCTGGGACTCCAGCGAACCATGGTTGTCACAGTGGCCGGACTACCGAAATTTCACCTAGAGCTCATTGAGGACTCATCCAGGAGGTCACAATAGAACCCAGATAAACATCTAAAGAACTGCAGGCCTCATTTGGCACACTTAAGATCAATGTACACGATTCCACAATAAGAAACTGCACCAGGCAAAAAATGGCCTACATGGGAGCCATGGTTCCTGTTACATCTGGCGTAAAGCCAATTCTGCATTGTACCATAAGAACATTATACCAACAGTGAAATACGGTGGTGGTTGTGCGATAGTCTTGGGCTGCTTTCTGCAGGACCTGGACGGCTTGTCATAACTGATCGAACCATGAGTTCTGTTCTCTATCACAAAATCCTGATGTAGAACATCCTGTAGTTTGAGACCTTACGCGTGAGCGCAGTTGGGTTATACAGCAGGACAATCATCTGAAGTGTGCAAGCAAGTCCAAGCGGCCGAGTCAGAATCCTGATTTGATTCCTATTGGGATGTTGTGGCAAGAACTTAAACGGGCAGCTCATGGTAGAAACCCCTGCAATGCAGCCAAATGAAACAATTCTGCAAAGAGGAACGGGCAGAAATTCCTCCACACCAATGGAGAAGACTCAGAATCAGAGGTTTTTGGAAACGTTTGACTGCAGATGTTACTGCCACTGGTGGCACAACCAGTTATAAGGTTAGGGGTTGGGGGGTGGGGTGGTGTAGTGGTTGCAGTTACTTTTTCACACAGGCTATATGGGCTTTTGTTGTGTTGTGTTAAAAGATAGTCGATGATCTGAACAAATAAATGTGACAAATAAGCCAAAATAGAAGGAACTGGGTTATAATTGTACAGTATATACAAATAGTCTTTCACGGCTCTGTATGGGCAGGCAGCATGAAGACCTGAGTGAATTAGACAAAGGCCAAATAGCCATGATGACTGCATCAGTGCATCTCTGAAACAGTGAGACTTGTAGGGCATTTCAGGTCAGCAGTGGTGAGTACCTACCGGTCCAAGGAAGGACAAACCACAAACCAGTGACAGGCTATCAGGCATCCAAGGTTCGTCAATGCACAAGGGCAATTCAGGCTGTCCCATCTTGTCTGAACGAACAGAAGGACTACTGTGGCACAAATCACAGAAATGTTTAGGGAGTTTATGGGAGGAGTGTGTCACAACACAATGTGCCCGCTCCACAATCGAAAGTGCCATCAATGGACACGTGAGCATTGTAACTGGACCTTGAAACAATGGTACAAGGTTGCCTGGTCTAACGAGACCCATTTTCTTTCACATCACGTGGACAGCTGAGTACACGTGCACTGTTTACCTGGGAAAGCGGTGACACCTGGAGATACTGTGGGAAGAAGACGAGCTGACAGAGGGAGTGTGATGCTCTGGGCGATATTCTGCTGGGAAGCCCTGGATCTGGGCATTCATGTGGACATCAATTTGACATGTGCCACCTACCTAAACATCACTGGAAGCCAGGTACACTCCTTCATGGCGATGGGATATATATATATATCGCTGTCCAAAGAAAAAGAAAAAGAATGTATCTCCATTTTTTGCATCATTTGAGCACAGCATGTGCCCTTTAGATAAAAAAAATGTACTGTGCAGGTGCCCTACAATGTAAATGGACCCTCAAAAGTACAACAACGGTTGGAAGGTCCAATATTGCACCATAAATAAGATCTTCCCAGGGGAAAAGTACATATTTGTGCCTTTTCATTACTGAATGTTTTAAAACAGAACAGCAAAATGAAGACGACCGGATACAACGCTGCATATCCTGCAAGTTAACTCAAATATTGTGAGGAAAATGATTGCTTTAAACCATTCAAGTAACTCAAACTGATTGACCATACAACTGACCATAAATTCCCTGAACCTAGTATGATCAAACATACATTTATTGTTAGATAAGTTAAAACTGAATAAACTGTGCTTCTTTCTTTCATTTTGTTGACCCTTGTCCAGTATTGTGGTGGTACTAACTCAATTGATACAACTAAGTTATTGCAACCTGCATGCACTGCTAAGCTAAACCAGGCTGAAATTGTAACAAACACATACAGCATTGCAAAAACCTGATAATAGTAAGCATCAATAGTGTTGTGTCAAAAGCCAAGGACCCACTGGTGAGTCCACACACTTCTATAACCCAAGAACAGCCCAATCAGTTGGCATTCCAGTCCTTGTAGTAATTGTAAATTTCATGATGACTGGACCAATGAAAATATATAAGATCATATTATTGGTGGTCTTAAAGACTCTACAGGCTTGTACTTAACAGTTCCAACTGATGAGAGTCTGAAACAGTACATATCCTGATATACCACATATACTCTTGATGTATTATATTCCTGCCATATCTCCGCCTCTAATATATATTTAGTTGTGTAAAAACTTTTATGTCTTTTTCTGCACAGTTTACAAGCTCTAGTTTCCCTTTCAGTTTTCCCTTTTGAATATCCATGATGGACAGACCAATAGAATTGCTCCAAAACTGCTTAGAAAAACATCGTTATATGAACCTCCACTAAAAGTTAAGAAAGCTGTTTCATCCTCTGGTAAAGTTCCACGGAGGTATTTAAGGTGGACTGCATAATTCCATCAGAGCTATTTTATAGTTTGATGTCTTCACTTTTATTCTAAAGTACAGCATTAAGATAAACATAAGGAGAACCTTCTGTAGAGAGGCACTGTAGATTCAACATACAATAAGCCACAGATTGACAGACCGTTGTTGCTGCCATAGTGCATTAAAATGCTTATCACAAAAACATTTGATGCTGATAATGTTGTGCTATGACTCTTTCAAAGAGCGCAGAGATCCATGCTGACACACAGTAAAGGAAATATTATCCTCAGTCAGCTTGATGCAAGAAACCTATATATACACTCCTCATCAAAAGAAGAGCTGCACCCAGAAGGAGGTGTGGGACTGCAGTGTTGTTGGGAAGGAAGATAAAGATCACCAGGAACAATAAACAATGATAAATTTAGACTGATATGGGCAATATTTACTGAGCTACACATACAGAAGTAGTGTCTCTCTGCATGGTGTTGGGCCACCATGTTTACTAACGCAACATCCCAGATGTCTCGACATGGAGCTGTAGAGGTTCCTAATGGTGTCCTGTGATAATCCATCCCATGCAGCTTGAATATTCTCACACAGTTCCTGCAGATGGTTCAGTAGGGGTGGAGGTGGAGTGACACCAGGTCTTCTGGACGTGACAACATGGACACATGACAACAAACCGTTCATCTTGGTGCTGACCACGGTGCCTCCACACACCGATTCAATGGTTGTCTCCACTAAGACAGAAGCGGGACTCGTCACTGAAGATGACCCACTGCCATTCTGAGTCACTCCGTGACAGTCTGGCATGACACCATTGCAGTCTTTGGCGATGGTGACGTGATGTTAAGGACAGTCGCCGTAACTGTCTGTGTGCATGCAGTCCAGCGTTGCGCAGTTGTCTACCAGTGGTACTGACACCAACACGATGACTCATGGAGGACATCACTGCTCTCTGAATGTCTGCAATCATGGCTGTTGGGTCAGTCAGGTACAGCGATAAGGCCCGTCCTTGCTTACGTCACATGTGCAGCCGAGTGTGGAATTTGAATAATTTGCATGTCTCACGATGTCAAACCTACCCACCAAGTTTCATTCCTGTCGGTTGAGTCCTTCTGGGTGCAACTATTTCTGCAACTATTCTTTTGACGATGAGTGTATATTCTCATATCTCTCTCTTTCTCTCTCTCTCTCTCTCTCTCTCTCTCTCTCTATCTCTCTCTCTCAGGATGTCCTCCATGCATTATCCATTTTAATCTGTTGCATTAAAATATGTTATTGCTTAAGTACAAGCTATACTCTCCATCAATCAGCCCACTGAGATTCTCATAAATGATGAAGATCCTCATCATACAGAGTGTCCTTGTGCTTTTAGGCCATGTTTGTTACATTGCTGATTGAAGGATATTCCTTTCTGATGCCTATGAACACATTGCACATTTCATCCTATTTACAGAGATGGGAAAAATTAATAACACCGATGCATACGCAGGATAGACTTGCGTCAACCGTTGGGTGACTCTTCAGTGAGTCTATTGGCGCCATGCGCCGGTGCTAGACGTTATTCATATTTAGAAAGTATCCTGTGCTGAAAGCTTGAATTGTGCATAATTTGATGGCTAATAAGGCACACTCACACAGTGGAGGTGGTAGGAAGCACTCTGGCCGAGGAACCACTAACTGCTGCTGCTGATGCACCTGCCTTTGAAGCACCGCATGCAGGAACATAATTACGGTACCGGCACAGTTCCCGTGATGCCTGAGTAACGTGCATAGCATCATAGAATTCCGCTCGGGACTGGTCGTAAGTTGCTTATTTTCTTCTCTGGTTTTTTCAATAGATATTTAAGGACCTACAGTACCAGTCAAAAGCTTGGATACACCCAACTAAATGGATGTTGTTGGTGATCTTAAAGACTCTACAGGCTTACACTAAACAGCTCCAACTGATGAGAGTCTGAAACAGTACATACTGTATCCTGATATACCACATATACTCTTGATGGATCACAGTATTATATTTCTCCATATCTCCACCTCTAATATATATTTAGTTGCACAAAAATATTGATCTCTGTTTCTGCACACTGTAAAGGCTCTAGTTCTCCTTTCAGTTTAGTCAATATTCATGATGGACAGACCAATAGAATTGCTCCAAAACTGCTTAGAAATAAACCTTGTTCTATCAGCCTTCACTGCAGGTTAAGAAAGCTGTTTCATCCTCCTGTAAAGTTCCATTTTGGAGGTTTTTAAGGTGGACTGTATAATTCCATGAGTGCTATTTTATAGTTTGAGGTATTCACTTTTATTGTAGAGTGAAGCATTAAGATAAACATAAGGGGAACCTTCTACGACCAGCTGTGTCTAACTTTTGACTGGTACTGTATATATGCCATAACTACAACCCCAAATGAGAAAAAGTTAGGTCTGGCCAACACTGTAGATATGCATCCATTCATCACATTCAGAATTGTAACACATTCCAAAAAACGTTGGGATGGGGCAATTTAGGGCTAGTAATGGGGTAAAATAGTGAGATAAATATGCTGTAATTTGAAACAGACGATGGCAAAATCTAATTGCAATCATAATTTGGTATAAAAGTAGCATCCAGAAAGAAAGGCCTAGCCCTTTAGGAGCAAAGATGCCATTGAATGCTCCTCAAAAAAGGAAAGGATTTGCATATTTCACCCCCTACGGAGCAGAACATAATTAAAAGGAATTCAAGGAATCGGTAGGAATGTTAGTGCGTAAAGGACGCAACCCTAAGCTGAATAACTCTTGTTCTCCACTCCCTCAGACGACACTGCATCAAGAACCATCACTAATTCATAAGCAATATAACCAGGAGTACTTCAAAACCTTAATCAAGCACAAGTTACATCCACAAAAGTCACTTAAAACTTTACTGTGCAAAACAGAAGCCTAGTGTTCAAGACGTCAACTTCTCTGGGCTAGGAGGCATGTGGGATGGACCAACACACAGTGGAAACGTATGCTATTCAGCATAAAAATGACCGTCCAGACTGTTAGCAGCAATGACCAGCCCAAAAGCCAGGGTCTATCATGGTATGGGGTCAGTGTGTCAGTGCCCGTGCAATGTGATGCACCATTAATGTCTAAAATAGAAATAGAGATTTTGGAGGAAGACATGCTGCTTTCAACACAACATCTTTTGACGAAACACGTGGCCTGCATACGGCAACAAGACACTGCAAAACCACATGCTGCACACATTACAACAGCTGGCTGCAGAAGGAGAGGGTGTATGTGCTGGACCGACCTACCTGCTGCAGCCCTGATATGTCCCCAATAGAGAATGTATGGCTCGTTTTAATATGCAACATGCAACAGCAAAGACCCCCATCTGTCATACATCTTACAATTTGTTTGTAAAAACAAAATTACACCATCTTTACTCGGTGGTGTCTTCAATCCCTAAATGTCTGATAAGTGGTTTGAAAGGGAATGCTTTACCATTCCAAACTTTTTATAATGATATGTTGCAAGAATCAAAAATGAAACAAGTGTTTATTAAAAATGATAAGAAAATTCCTGATGTAAAGTATCAAATGATAGACTGTATTGTTTTTTTCAGTGCAATATAGATATTACAAATAACAGATTACAAATGTAATACAAATAAGAATTTACAAATCACTTTCAACTCAATTATAAAAGTCAGAGATGCTGGTTTTACTAGTTTATGAGTTTTTGGCAGGGCTATGGGTTCTCTGGCAGTCATCACTCTTACTACTTTGTCTGAAATCAGTCATCTAGCCAGTTATTGTCTTGTGAAGTGTTTCCTTTCAACCTTACAAGTTCTCTTTCCAAGCTGTTTTCACATTCATACGTTTCATGTAGTGTACACACTACACATTAGGCATTAGCTCTGCAGTTGTACATTGCTGATATTGTCTAACATGAAGCTTCTTGCTAATTGGATTTTCTTATCGTCAGTCTACTGACCAACAAATTGATGTCAGAAGTGGGAATTTAGCTTTGCTGAGCAGACGGATGCCAGTACATTGGTCAAAGACCATCCTTCATTTGTGTTACATCAGGGTTAAAACTTTTATATCTTTTCCAGTCTTTATTACAGCTTTTATTTTCTTAGGAGTCACACACAGTTTCCCAAAGAAATCTGCAGCCAAACCTCCAAAGTTTGCTTGTGGTTATATTTCCTGCTTCTCACAATCCAGATTCATCCCATTCAGTGATGTTGAGGTCTGGACTCTGGGGCGGTCAGTCCTGAGAGTTCTGAGAACATCAGCAGCTTCTTTGTTTGATGTGCCCCGTCTTCTTTTCCCAGTAAGGAGCTTCTTGAACAGCTACACCTCCTTTCAGACCCCTTTCAGTGTTGCTGTGTCTTCTCACAGTGGAGGGATAGACACAAACACCTGTGGATGTTCTCAGATCGGAAGCAAGAGTGGAGCTTGAGGGTCTCCTCTTTCTCAAAGATGAAAGTTTAAGTGGTGTTTAGCCGATGGGGCCTACCATGTTTTGGTGCTCTGCAGTTTTTAGGAGCCCGATTTTCTCATTTCTCTCAATATATTGTTTCTGGACCTCAGTTGTGGAAACTCCTGTTTTCTGTACCCATACTCCTTCATGCTTTCCTCAACCTTATACAAATGGATTACACATCAAATCTCCCCAGAAATGTCTTCTAAAGAATGGACAGCTTGTACTTAAGGGCTGTTTCAAAGCTGATGTTCAATAAATTAAGGTATTGTACATGTAGGAAATGCCTCACGTCGCCATTGCCCTATCAGCAGATGACCATAAGGTTCCATAAGGACATACGCATACGCACAAGTGCATACTTTTACAACATGTAACGTGCCAATACATCACCTACTGCACATCCCAGCAGCATTCCCTATTGGCAGCATTTCCCATTACATCTCCATATTGAGATACCTGCATGTAAGCAAGAGCCAGGCTCCTCAGAAACACTCAAACAGTCATAGACACATGAACAACTTTGTTCATTCGCTAACGTCTGAAGGGCCCCCTTAGTCCGTTCCAGAAGACAGTGCTTGTTGTTATCGGGCCAACTCACAATCTTAACATTTCATGCCTTGAGTATTTCCATGTGTCTGTTCCTTTATTCCATAGCAGCGTGTGGTCGCCTCGACCCCCTGGCCTGTTTTATGTGGAAAGAATCCGGTCAGCTCAGGAAGAAGGCATCCACCATTCTTTGCATGGATACGAGATGCCAATGGGCCTTGATTGAGGCTTGCATTCACGTCCCTGGAAAATGCTACAATTACACACTCGCCGAGGTGCCTGTACTGTAGCTCTTTGCCACCAATGCTTCCTAAACCATTAGAGACATGTAATGACCATCAGATTGATTTCCTTTTGATCCGAAAAACGGAGAAAGTCCAGTTCTTCGCAGCTTCTCACCCAGAAGCAATTTACAGTCACTGTCTGAACGACAAGTCAATATCAGCCTTACACTCTTAGCCTAGAGAAACTCAAATCAGAGCTCAATTATGCGGATGCTTAATAGTCTTGATTGCCCTAGCTTGTGAGAATATAATTTCCTTCCTTCACCATTGTGACAGGAGGCAGAATAATGACTCAAGATTGTAGGATTACAATCAAGCCTCAAGCGAAAATGCTCCATCGTCTTTGTCTGCTGTCCCTGGTGCAGGTGTTTGGAGCTCTGTGTAGAGGCAAACTCAGTTTGTAACCGCAATCAGTATCAGAAAAATGGCCAAGAATTGCATGGCCACAAACAGCATGGGCGCTGGTTTTGAGACTACGCTAAAGACGGATTTAAAAGAATGTGCTGTGAATGGCCTATCATGGAAGAGCGCCCTGTAGTAATCTGACCTGGAGTTCAAGTTGGATGCTACTCAGTTGGATGCTACACAGTAGCAAGCCAACACTGGAGCTAGTCTGAGCAGTGTTAGATCCTGTGGAGAGATCAGTGTCCTTCATTGAAACAACAGAAATTACAGGCACATTAATATTAGAGTATATAAAACAGTCCTGTCTATTCTGACAAGATAGCTGAGTTAAAATGATGTATCATTATTAATTGCTATGCATCATTTGAAAATGTACATTAACAAATACAATAGCACAAATTGTTTTAGCTTAAGTTTTAACTTGTTTCGTTCTCTGGTAAAGTTGTCCTTTTTCTTTTGTTATCTGCTCAAATAGGTAAGACACCATAAACAAATTACTCCTTTCTTCTGGTTAACTCACTAACTCATTCCTTTGGGCATCAGCTGTAAATGAATTATTGACAACAATAATGCTAGGGCGGTTGTGGGCTGGAGGTTAAGGATCCAGCCTTGTGACTGGAGGGTCATTGCTTGTTTGATTCCCTGAACCGACAGTAATGACTGAAGTACCCTTGAGCAAGGCACCTAACCTCCAATTGCTTCCCAGGCGCTGTGGATAGGGCTGCCCACTGCTAGCGTGTGCATTTCAATTCATGGATGGGTTAAATGCGAAACACAAATTCCTCTGTGTGAAGATTTTGTTTGAGCCAATCAAACCGTTAGACTGTCACTTCTCCTCATCAAAGTTAATTTAGCATAAAGTTGAGAACATTTCAACTCTTCAGCTTGTTGCTTGTCGCTCTGTCAAAATCACATCATATTCCCACAGGAAATGACTGTACGCCTATCGCTTTCGAGCCTGAACAGCCCTCCTCACTGCAGGTTTACATTAAAGGGTTTTGTCAGAGTTTTGTCTTCACTTGATGGAGGAAGTGGGGCTTAGAGATGACTGTGATTGGCTGAGAGGCAAATCAGTCATTAATTTGCTAATGGTCATTTGTTGGTGCAGTATGCACGATGCTTATTAAGCCTGTCAAACAATTATTTCTAGCTTCTGACAGACAAACCAAAGAGAGAGCGCAAATAGACTGGTATATATACAAAGGAGCATAATGAGCAACAGGTTAGATGGGTTCGAGCTCTGGCAAGGCAGACGGAAAGGCGGGTTGTGATTGGCGGACTGGGAACATGTGGGGATGACGTCATGCGGAGATGACTGATGGGTAGTGTAGTTCGGAGCATCGGAGGCAGGGGGTGAGCCTGGAAGTGTGACATAATAATACTTCATCTGAACAAATCAATAATGGCAATTGTCTTATTTATGTCTTATGAATCCACTGTGATTGTAGCTCTGCCGCTCATAGGTTCCTGTTACAGTTAACCCTAACCCTAACCCTAGATGCAGCTCAATGTGTTAGTTTACTGCTTGTTAATGTATCTATAGGTTTCCAGCCAGCACTGTCCTGCATAGACTTCATTTGTTGTGTAACTCCATATTTGTTTGTCTCTCCACAGACACTATCGCAAGGCAGAGTATCACCAACTAAGACTATACAAAATGGAAGTCCGACCAAATGCCCCAGATTCATGAAGGTGAAGAACTGGGAGAGTGGGGTGGTGTACAACGACACCCTGCACAACAGCGCCAGCAAGGTAGGATTGTACATGAAAACAAACCATTCAAATGTTATTGGTAATATCACTGTGCAGTCCTGCCTGGACTCACCACAGGATGTTCTGGTAGCTCTCTTGAGCTCAAACTTGTAATGCAAAGAAACAGCTAGATAAGAAACAGTCAACAGGCCAAATACTTATGTTCCCTTGGAGTTAAGGGTGGTGGGGATTGTATAAAAAGAGCTACAATCCTTATAAACGCAAGTAAACAGCGTCAAATTTAAGAAACAACATGGTTTAAAATGTTTAGACTCTATCAAGACTTTTACATTCTTGATTTCAGAGCCAAAACAAGAAACGCCAAACGCCTGTGCTGTATTGCATTGATATTGGTTAAATCAAGGTGGGGGTGTCAACTTCTCATTGAATTATTGTCACCGAAATAATCTAAATACTAAATACTACACTGCATGTGTCAACCAGTTATATATATCAAGAAATTTCAAAATATAATGCAGATAATTCAGCTTGAAATAACAACATACAGCTGTACGCATAAGTTTGCATGTCTCTGGTCAAATGAAGTTCACACACGGAAAACACACTTCTGCACGTTACTGCACAATTAATGCTTATTTAACATATTGCAATAAATAAATGAATGAAATAATGAATTAATTAATGAATTAATAAAATAAATAAATACATTAATCAATTAATGAATGAATGAATGAACAAACGAATGAACGAAACAAACAAACAAATTAATTAATGCATGAATGCATGAATGAACGAATGAATAAATGAATGAATGAATGAATAAATGAATAAATGAACGAACAAACAAATGAATGAATGAATGAATTGATAAATAAGTAAATAAATAAATAAAAAAATAAAAAAATAAATGAGTGGATGAACAGAGGATTGAATGAATGAATGAATGAATCCTAAAATCTGGCCTGTGCAGGTGATTACATATTTTGTATTTAGTCAAAGGTTTCAAATTTAAAGTGAATTGTTTCTCTAAACTGCAGAAAGTGGCATTTTGGAGTCTTTGTGGCATTTTGAGAACGTCTCAGCTTAATTTTAACATTAAATATCAACATAACATATGTGGTCCAAGATGTTCAAACCTCTGCATAGGGATGTACCTGCATGTACCAATCTACCAATAGACTCTTTCTGTAAGTATGAACTGAAATGAATTTAAACATCTGGAGATGTGTGGGACAATCCTGTAATATTCTTATTATATAATAACCTGAAAATTAGATGCAGTATAACCTCAAAGTTGGACACATTAGACATATTGACTAGATGTAGGATGGTCTCATTTGCCAAGATGTCATTCTTTTGCAGCGCATCATGTAAGGACCAGCCATTCTTAGCTGACATCTAGCTGTCTCTTCCTTCACCGTGTGTCAAACTGAAGTGTAAATATAGACGTAGTCTTTCCTGCAGACACAGTTTGGGTAAAAACCATGAGGACACTCTTAACAAGCATCACCTCATTTCAAATCACCCCTCCAGTTTCCTCTAACTAAGTGGAAAAGAGGGACACGAGGTTCTATACGATGTCACGAGTGCCTGGCGTTGCATGCTAATCACTGTTAATTACAGATCCTATGATTTATAATATATCACACACACAGAGGATTTTTTGGGGGGTTGCTTTTTGCCAAAGGAGGCAGCTGCGGGGCGGAGCTCATAGCGCCTCATGGCTAGCGGATGTGCAGAAGAAAATGAAAGAGTTTAGTTTTATTTTTAACACGCTGACGCTAAGCACCATCCATCTCATCTCTTAATCAGGCAGCCAGTCGGCTAGTTAGTGGTCCAGATTATGCCTAGTGGGGGGGCCCTGGTCCAGGGTAGAGTCTGGTCCTTGCTCCATATTTAGACTCATACTTGGTGCACTGCAGTCATTGCTCTCGGGTGAAATCTTGGCCACGCTGCGCTGTGCTTCCGCTCTGGCCTGTCTCGGGTGGCCTGCTCAGGGTTGCGTGGGGGGTCCCGGGTCAGTTGGCTGAGGCTTTGAACGCTTCACCAGTTTAAGTGACGCTCGGCCAGCGCCCGTTTTAGCAGTGCTGTCCGTCCTGTAGTTATATTTCTGCTCCGGCCCAGCCGTTTCGCCTCTCGTCTAGTGACCACATCAGCAGCTACCCAAAGTGACAGTGCGCTTCAACTCTAATCTTATTACACTGACCATATGAGCTTGCTCAAGGCAATGACCGAGTTGCACGCCTCCCCCTCTCTCTCTACCCCCACTGCTTCTTAGTTCAGCTCTGATGAAGACACTTTTATTAGTGTTGCAGTATTAGGATCAGCTCAACAAACACATTAGATAATAAGTGCTTAAGCTCACTGTGCATTTAGGTCACGCTCTCGCAGCAAGAGGCTACACAAGGTCAGCAATGCTTCCTGTTAACATGGTGTCATTCCTTTAGCTTTATTAGCCCAGTCTTGGATTCCGGAATACCGCAGTATATAACAGCACCTGATTGATTCATTACAGGTGCCAATTTGCGCGGAGAGGGTGTGTATAGGCTCGGTGATGACACCAAGCCAGACTCGCAAACCAGAAGAAGTTCGAACCAAAGAAGAGCTCCTACCACTGGCCACAGACTTCATCAACCAGTACTACACTTCAATCAAAAGGCAGGCGTGCACATTGCATTATCAGCTCACATCCCTACCACAATGTATGCTGTAAGAAGGACAAGACAAAACAAGCTGTTCAGTCTCTGACTGACCAAAACATTTGTAATATGGATTTTGTCCATATTATGGTAGCTTTGGCATGCTAAAGTGAGCCTAGTAAGAACACGAAGAGTTATGCCTAATAATTTGCCTTATATAAAAACATCAAGTATAATCTATAATCTAAAAGAACAAAACCATTTATATGTAGTTTATGTTCATATTATTATGTTAGCTTTAGCATGCTAACGGGCTAAAATAAGCCCAGGAACAACAACAGTCTACACAGTAAAACCAGTAGGCATCTCCATCAACAAGAACATTTCCCTTCTCCAACTGTAATATTAATTTTTGTCCATATTATGCTGGCCTTGGCATGCTAAAGGGCTAAAGTAAGCCAGTTAGAACAGCAAGAATTATGCCTAAAAATGTGCCCTATAAAACATCAAATATAATCTCTAATTGAACAAAAGCATTTATTCAGTATTTGCAATATAGTTTTTTGTCCATGTTATGTTTGCTTTAGCATGCTAAAGGGCTAAAGTAAACCCAGTTAGAAAAGCAAGACTAATCAAAATTAGTCTTCGCAGTAAAACAAGTAAGCATCTCCAAAAACAATTCCCTTTTCCAGCTGTAATATAGATTTAGCCCATATCGATTTTGGTCTGATAAAGGGCTAAAGTAAAAACAAAAACAAAACAATATCTGTAATATCGATTTAGCCCATATTATGTTAGCTTTAGCATGCTAAAAGGCTAAAGTAAGCCCAGTAAAAAGAGCATGATTAATCAATAAAAAAAGACAAACAGTCTACACAGTAAAGCAAGTAAGCATCTCCATGAACAAGAATATTTCCTTTATCCAGCTGTAGCATTGTTTTTGTCCTTATTATGTTATCTTTAGGATGCTAAAGTGCTAAAGTAGCCTAATAAGAACAGCAAGAATTTGCCTAATAATCTGCATAATAAAGCATCAAGTATAATTTCTAACTGAACAAAACCATTTGTTTCACTATTTGCAATGTAGTTTCTGTCCATATTATGTTAGCTTTAGCATGCTAAAAGGCTAATGTAAACCCAGCCAGAAGAGCACGGCTGATCAAAAACAGTCTTCACGGTAAAACAAGTAAACATCTCCAAAAACAAGACCATTTCCTTTCTCCAGCTGTAGAACTCATTTTGCCCAGATTGTGCTAGCTTTGGCATGCTAAAGGGCTAAAGTAAGAGTAGTCGGAAGAGCAAAACATATCTTTAACAACTAAATGTAACCAAAACAAAGTAAAATGATCTCCAGCTGGACAAAACATTTACTTTCATAGCTGTAATATTGGTTTTGGCCATATTATAGTAGCATATAAAATGATTCATCTCCAGCTGAGCAAAAACAGTTGCTTCACTTGATAGTACGTTGATTTTATCCAACTTACTTTAGCAGTAGCATGCTAAAGGCTAGAGTAAGCCCATTTTAGCTGACCTGTATCTGGTATCAGAATCAGAATCAGGTTTATTGGTCAAGTATGTTGACACACAAAAGTACTGTCTAGTACTGTACCAATATACATATACCTGACTGACAGTCCACAATATACACACCGACTCCACATATACACAATACACATACAGACACTGTACAATATACACTCTACACAGTATACACAATATACACACCGACTCCACATATACACAGTACATACAGACACCGTACAATATACACTCTACACAGTATACACGATATACACAACGACTCCACATATACACAGTACATACAGACCCCGTACAATATACACTCTACACAGTATACACAATATACACAACGACTCCACATATACACAGTACATACAGACACTGTACAATATACACTCTACACAGTATACACCATATACACACCGACTCCACATATACACGATACATACAGACACCGTACAATATACACTCTACACAGTATACACCATATACACACCGACTTCACATATACACAATACATACAGACACCGTACAATATGCACTCTACACAGTATACGCAATATACACAACGACTCCACATATACACAATACATAGACACTGTACAATATACACTCTACACAGTACACACCATATACACAATGACTCCACATATACACAATACATACAGACGCCGTACAATATACTCTGTACACAGTATACACAATATACACACGACTCCACATATACACAATACATACAGACACCGTACAATATGCACTCTACACAGTATACGCAATATACACGACGACTCCACATATACACAATACATAGACACTGTACAATATACACTCTACACAGTATACACAATATACACAACGACTCCACATATACACAATACATACAGACACCGTACAATATACACTCTACACACTATACACCATATACACACGACTCCACATATACACGATACATACAGACACCGTACAATATACACTCTACACAGTATACACCATATACACACCGACTTCACATATACACAATACATACAGACACCGTACAATATGCACTCTACACAGTATACGCAATATACACAACGACTCCACATATACACAATACATAGACACCGTACAATATGCACTCTACACAGTATACGCAATATACACAACGACTCCACATATACACAATACATAGACACTGTACAATATACACTCTACACAGTACACACCATATACACAATGACTCCACATATACACAATACATACAGACGCCGTACAATATACTCTGTACACAGTATACACAATATACACACGACTCCACATATACACAATACATACAGACACCGTACAATATGCACTCTACACAGTATACGCAATATACACGACGACTCCACATATACACAATACATAGACACTGTACAATATACACTCTACACAGTACACACCATATACACAACGACTGCACATATACACAATACATACAGACGCCGTACAATATACACTGTACACAGTATACACCATATACACAACCACTCCACATATACACAATACATACAGACGCCATACAATATACACTCTACACAGTACACACGATATACAAGCAATCAACAAACTATATATGGACAAATAATATTCAGTTTACACATACAACAGTATGACGCAGTAGTGTTGAGGTAGAGGCAGTAGTGTTGAGGTAGTGCAACAGTATGGTGACCTTCCTTTTGATAATGCCCCTTTTTATATGTGTGGACTGTCCATATAAGTGCAGGTGTAGATCCAAGGCACATGTGGACCGACTGGAAGAAGTGAAGAAAGAGATCGAAACATCTGGAACATACCAGCTTAAAGACAACGAGCTGATATACGGTGCCAAACATGCTTGGAGGAATGCCGCACGCTGTGTGGGGAGGATTCAGTGGTCCAAACTGCAGGTACTATGCTACACAGCAGCCTTATCGACATTAATGATGGTTCTTCCTCAGTCGCTTTATTTGCTCCAGACCCAGTCACATGTTTACTCTGACAAGACCTACTGTAGTTACATGGTACGACATCTTCTAACAAATAGAGATTATCTGTTTGATTGGTCATTACTTCCAAGCACACATTACATGCCGAAGGTTTAGCCGTCACCTCACAGTTTGGGGTCATCACTCAAGCACTGATTCGACTGCACTGTTGTGTAAAAGGGCACCTACCTACCTTTGCACCACCGTGATACATGTAAAAATAATGTTAATAATAAAACGTTGTTCATTTGAGAAACATTAGCTACAGTTAGACATAGATATTAGAGATTTGAGATATTAAAAATATGAACTCTGCCAAAATATACCAAGGTTGACGATTGGCAAATTCCTAAACTGGCTTATGCTGGTCTGGTGCTGGTTTATCCTGGACATCCACCATGGTCATACTGGTTGACCAGCATACCAGCATCCAAAACACAGCATATACCAAACTCATCCAAAACCTCCTTCAAAATGATATCTTTACAGGAGAAGGAACAAACATACCTTTAAGTCAATGGAACCAGACTTCTTCCAAAAAATTTAGGTCATTTCTTTTGGCTTATTCATAATAATGTTCACAAAATGCAACAGGCATTTTCAACCCAGGTAAAAATTAAGTATATTTTAAAGTACTAGAACTGTACTTTAATACCACCAGGTACATTTCAGGCACATTACTGTTTTGTGTGCTAAATACAAGTGCAAAATGTATATATTACAAGTTTAATAATTACAAGTACATTTTTACCTCAGTAGCCCTTCAGTGTACTTAATAGAAGTATACTAAGTAAAAATACTAAGTAAGTATGTATAAGTATATTTTAATGTACAAGAAATGTACTTCCATATGTACTTAAGTATCTCTAAATGAATCTAAGAGGTGTCTCAAAATAGTACAGTTATATAGAAATTAGTTCTACTGAAGTATATTTTTAATAGCACTAATGATTATATTTAGCACACTAAGCATATAGATAGTATATGGAAATAGCACATGCTCAGTACATTAATTATAAGTTTAAGGAAATGTACTTAAATTAAGTATACTTCAGTTTACTTTTTTCTTCCTGGGAATATACATTTTGGCTTTCAATTTTATTGTCAATATGCTGATGTTATGTTGATCATGTTGAAACCTGAATAAGAGTATACATGTACTGAGAAATCCATTTCTGAGCTAGAATCCAGCTCCTTTATCGGATTTCTTAATTGGATTTCTGCACCATAATCTGATCTAGGAATTCGGAGTATGCTGTTTCCATAGCCGCTTTAATATTCAGATAACTAGAGGAATCCAATTGTTATTGGATTAATTAATGCAGGTTTTGATGCTACCTGCTGTCTAGAAGCTGAAGAATATTCCAAATTCCAAATTTCATCAAGCATATACTGTATTTCAGAGTCTCCCCAAAAGCATTTGGTATCGGATCTGCATTTAACCCCGCTAGTCGATTCTGATCCGGTTACATTACATTGAAAGAAACCACAGTAACCCGTATACATGCACTGAAACATACGATTTCTGAGCTTTCTTTAACGGGTTTCTTAATTGGATTTCTAAACATTAATCTGATCTAGGAAATTGCAGTAAACTGTTTACATGGCTACTGGAATAATCAGATAACTGCAGAAATCTGATTGTGGTTGGATTACTGAGAGCATGTAAACACACTCACTCCATATGATCTAGAGCTCTTTGGAAAGGGCAAGCAATCCTCTACTGACCTGTGGAGTTTGGCTATATCTCGGATTTTTAAAGCCGGATTTTAATGCTGTTTGTTGTAAAGCATTCCTTTGTCCTGTTGACTCGACTTTCAGCACATAAACCGCCACCTTCACAAAATCTGAAACTGTGCAACCCCTACAACACCTATAGGTCAGGAAAAATCATAGCTGCCTACTGGACAAATTATGGTTAATTATGAGACATAAATAAGCTCACTGGACAAACAATGAGTCACCTGTTACTGAATACTTCCACAAGCACCAATAACAGCTGGGATTGGATTTGGCATGGATTGGATTGGGCATGGACTGGACAAGTTTCTGGACGTAGGCCACATCAATGTTCAGCGACACTTACATCAAAGACTTGGTCAGTTAGGCCAGATTTGCTGGATGCCTTTCCTTGGCGCTTTACTGGTTGTTCCAGGTAGTCCAAAATATTTTCAAGAGGATTCAAATCTGGGGATTCTGTTGGCCAGTCCAGATGTTGGAATGCTCCTGAATGGTCATCATGCCAATCAGTCCCATTTGCAGCCCTGTTAGCATGAGAACTGTCATCTTGGAATACCGGGATAGGAATGTTATGTTCCTGTGTGAGCAAAAGGCAAAACCTGGTTGTCCAGCAGCTCAGTGTGGGCACGGTGGTTCAAATTTACTGTCACCTCAACCAAAGAACCCATTTCTGCATAACTAGAACACCCCCAGAACATCACAGAGGGGACTAGTGTTTGTCCGGGGAGCTTACCTTTGCTTTTAAGAGCCTGTTACTGTCTGTTGACTTTATGGAAGTCGTACCGGTGATGTCATGTCGGAAGTTTTCCTGGTTTCTCTTTATGGGGGAATAATCTGTACAGTGCATACGTGCCTGCCAGAGCCCCAGACCCTGCTCTGCCGTGACTGATTGTGCTAATAAGCGTCTTGTTTGGACTAGGTGTTTGATGCTCGCGACTGCACAACAGCACACGGAATGTTTAATTACATCTGCAATCACATCAAATACGCCACTAACAAGGGCAACCTCAGGTGAGTGCGAGAAGCATTTGATTTCATGATTACTCTTTTCTTTCTACTCTTTTCCCTCCCTCCCTCCCTCTCTTTCCGCCCCCACTTCTCCACCTCTGCATCCTTTCCAGCCCTCATCATCGGCCTCATTACTGTTTATTTTCTACTCCTTTCTGCTTCTCTTTCCTCCCCCACTCCTTTACCTCAGTGTCCTATACACCTCCCATCATGCTCTCTCTCTCTCTCTCGCTCTTTTCTCCTCTCTCTTACTCTCTCTATTTTCATTCTCTCACTCTCTCTCTACCTCTGTTTCACACTCTCTCTCTCTTTCTACATTGCTCCCTTTCCATCTTTCTCTATCCTTTACTATCCCTCTCCATCTGTTTCTCTTCACCATTCTCTCTTTCTCTCCATAATTTACTTTCTCATCTTCCACTCTTTGCTCCCACCCTTTCTCTCTTTCTCACTCACTTTTACTATCGCTCATTCTCAATCTCTCTATCTATCTCTCTTATTTGCCACTCCCTATCTTTCTCTTTCTCTCTATTTCCCCTCCTCTCTGTCTAGCTTGCTCCGTCTTTGTCTATCTCCCCATCTTTTGCTCTCAATCCATCTTTCTCTCTCCATTTTTCAGTCTCTCTCTCTCGCTCTCTCTCCATTGTTCAAGTTTCGCTCTCTATTTTATTTGCTCTCCATCCTTTTCTCTGTCATCTCTACATCTTTTAATTCTCTCTCTCCATTTCTCTCTCTCTCTCATTCTCTCTCAGTCTCTACCTCTATTGATATCTCTTATTCTCTTTCTCTCGATCTCATTCAACATCTTTATCTTTCTCCTTCTCTCATCCTCTCGTGCTCTCCCCCTCTCTTTTTTCCACCTCTCCTCTTTCTCTCGCTTTTAATTGCAGTCTCTATCAGCCTCTCTCTGTCCCTCTCTCTCTCTTCATCCTTCACGTCATCTCTCTCTGTCATTCTCTATCCACTCTTTCCTTCCACTCTTTTCATCTTTCTCTCTGTCCATCTCTCTCCACCCTTCACTCTTCTCTCTCCCTCTCTCTCTTATTCAATCTCAATCGATTTCTCTTACTTTCTCTTACTGTTTCTCTTGCTCCTTCTTTCTCTCCATCTCCACCTTTTTGTGTTCTCCCTCTTTCTCTCTCGATGTGTCTTTCTTACTCTCAATATCTCTCTCTTGCTCTCTCTGTGTCTCTCTCTCTTTTTCTCCATCTGTCTTTCTCTCTCCATCTCTCTTCTATTTCTCCATCTCCATATTTTCGTCATGTTCTCTCTCTCACTGTCTCTTGCTCTCACTCTCTGTCTTTCTGTCTCTCTCTCTTTCTCTCTCTATCTGTCTGTCTATCTCCTTTATTTGCTCCATCTTCTTATTTTTGTCACGTTCTTTCTCTTTCTATGTGTCTTTCCCTCTCTCTCTTGCTCTCACTCTCTCTCCGTCTTTCTGTCTCTCTCTCTTTCTCTCACTATCTCTCTCCTTTTTATGTTCTCTCACTTTCTTTCTTTCTTTCTTTCTTTCTTTCTTTCTTTCTCTCTCTCTCTCTTTGTCTTTCTGTCTCTCTCTCTCTCTCTCTCTCTCTCTCTCCCGTTCTGGCTTGCCTCCGTTCGGCTGCATGTCGTGTGTTCTGGTGTGGCTGTCTCTCCTCCTGTCAGTGAGTCCTGTGTGTCCTCTCTCTGTCCCCTGGCTCCAGAGCTCCTGCGTCCTTCGTGCAGAACCTGCCACTGCAGAGCTGAACTCCACCAGCACTGTCTCCCTATAAAGCTAATCAAACACGACGCTTACTCTCTGTTCACTTTAATTAACGTCACTCTAACGCACTGATCAGAGGCTAGAAGAGAGGGAGAGAGGAAAGAGAGAGAGCGAGAGAAAGCGAGAGAGCAAGGTAGACAGACACAGGGAAGTGCCCTTTTATCTCCCTTACCTCAGAAGTTTCCCACTCTTAATGCCGAAGCCCCTGCACTCTCTCGTTACATCATCAGAACCTGCCGGTGGTCTCCCACCTGCGGCTCCACTCGTGAGCAAAACGAGGAACGCTCCTCAGCTAACAAGGAAATGTGCCTGATGCTTTTCCCAGTGACCCACATTCCACCCAGTTACTGTAAAAGCACTGATGGGACTTTCTCTCCTTACATATTAACAGCTGTGACACCTCACCAAGCTCTGCTATATAGGCCGCTAATCTGCAGTAGAGTCTATCCATAAGGGCCAACCTAGTTTCCCCTCACTTTTCTGAAGTACAGGAGCTGGAAGTAATATGCAAACATTGTACCATTCCCTCCTCACTCTGTTTCCAATTCATTGTGTTTGTGATGTCACAAGAAATAGACCATTTGCATATACCCATCACCAAAAGAATAGCTGCACACAGAAGGAAGTGTGGGATTGCACAGATGATAAATTTAGACTGATATGGACAATATTTATTGAGCTACACATACAGAAGTAGTGTCTCTCAGAGTGTCTCCATGACATTCAGGCATGACACCATTGCAGTCTTTGGTGACGTTGATGTGGTGTTGACGGCAGTCGTGCATGTAGTCCTGCGTCATGCAGCCGTCTGCCAATGGTGCCGCACTAACAGGATGACTCATGGAGGGTGTCACTGCTCACTGAATGTCCGCAGTTGTGGCTGTTATGTCACATGAGTGGCTGAGCCTGAAACTTGAATCATTCACATGTCTCACAATGTCAAATCTACCCACCACGTTTCATTGCAGTTGGTTGATTACTTTTGGGTGCAAATTTTCGTGATGACTAGTGTATATCTACATCTACAACCAACACCAGGTTGGCCTCGCCCATTCATATTGTAGTTCTAACACTGTTTCTGTTGTAAGTGCTTTTCAAGTGCTTTCCATGATACAGTGCAGCCACACATAACCAAGCTCATTTGCATATATCTATCTTAAAAGCACAGCAGCAGTGCTTTTTGAAATTTTGTGAATTTTTAAGCATGACCTAAAATATGATCAGATTTTCATTTATCACTCAGTTATACAAATAGCACAAACAATTCTATAGCTTTCCATTGAATCATTGAACTAAAGACATCAAATGTTAAATGTCTTTGTTGGCAAAAATGCGAACCTTGGCTTCCAAAAACTGGGGTGACCCCCTTAAGCAGCAATGGCTTCAAATGTGTTAATCAACCCTTCAGACTGGCTTGGAGAAATCCCATTCCCCCTAATGGGACTGCTTCAGCTCTCATATTCATATCAGAAATACCACGCCTAAGGTTCTGTCCTCAACATTTCCATGGGATTGATTTCTGGATTTGGACTAAGACTAATATTTGTTCTGCTTTAGCAATTCCTTGTAGACCTACTGGAGTTTATAGGGTCAGCAAAACCAAAGCTTGTTCAGTGTTTGCATGGAAGCCCACCACTGCCCTAATATAGACCTGGCACTTAACGCTACACTCCCACCTCTCGCTGGAGAGTATCGACTTTCCCCATGTTATCATTCCATACTATTCTGTAGGTTCTGCCTCAACATTTCCATTGGATTAAGTTCTGGATTTGGACTAAGACTAATATTCGTGCTGCTTTAACCATTCGTTGTAGACTAACTGGAGTTTATAGGGTCAGCCCAACCAAAGCCCCACACCATGATACTGCCACCACCATGTTTCATGGTTGGGATGAGGTTCTTATGTTGCAACGCAGTGTTCAGTTTTGCCTTATTAGCCCACATAACATATATGGCTCATCCAGGTGGTCTTTAGGCACCTTCAAACAGCCATAAATGCTCTTCCTGGAGAGTATTGACTTTCCCCATGCTATCATGCCATATTATTCTTGTTCAGTGTTTGCACGGGAGCCCACCACTGCTCTAATATAGACATGGCACTTAACGCTACCACGCCTAAGGTTCTGCTTCAACATTTCCATTGGATCAAGTTCTGGATTTGGACTAAGACTAATATTTGTGCTGCTTTAACAATTCCTTGTAGACTAACTGCAGTTTATAGGGTCAGCCAAACCAGAGCCCCAAACCATGATACTGCCACCACCATGTTTCACAGTTGGGATGAGGTTCTTATTCTGGAATGCAATGACATCTCTGATTTAAGCCATCAAGGTTCATTGCCATCTAATCCATCCACATACCCTTATTTCAGTAGTCTTCTGGCTCATCCTTGTGGTCTTTAGGAACCTTGAAACAGCCATAAATGCTCTTCCTGGAGAGTATCGACTTTCCCCATGCTGTCATTCCATACATACTATTCTTGCTCAGTGTTTGCAGGGTAGCCCACCACTGCTCTAATACAGACATGGCTCTTAAAGCTACAATCCCACCAATCAAATTAAGTCGTGCTCCACACCTATAATGTAATTTATTCTGTCATTGCAGTCTTTAAAGATGTCACTAGGGACACTCAAATCCCAATAGCAATAAAAAGTGGTTAACTGTGCAGCCCTATAGGCTAAGCTAAATTTCATTTGCTCTCTTTTCGTATGAAAGTGATTCATTCTTCCACTACAAGCAGAGCATCTGCATCGTATGTGCTCTCATTATGCTAAAGTGAATGGTTTTTAGCCTGATGGCACTTTTTAATTAATGAAATAATGATACATGAAAAGTATCATTTCAGCACTACACCTCATCCCAGACAGCCCTGCAGACTAAAGCGCTTGACGTGCACGGTTAAACGTGTGGGTATGAGTGCAGCGGGAGGCATCAATCTATCAGAAGGGCCTTTGCATTAACA
Organism: Semaprochilodus insignis; assembly: GCA_034552555.1. NCBI lineage: Eukaryota > Metazoa > Chordata > Actinopteri > Characiformes > Prochilodontidae > Semaprochilodus > Semaprochilodus insignis. The sequence goes on from CM067499.1 coordinate 22,355,214, forward strand.
CCCTGATCTTTAGCTCTCTAATCTCATAATCTTATCTGCAGGTCAGCTATCACCATTTTCCCCCAGAGAACAGACGGGAAACACGATTTCCGAGTGTGGAACAGCCAGCTGATCCGCTACGCGGGCTACAAGCAGCCCGATGGCTCCGTGCTGGGAGACCCTGCGTCCCTGGAGCTCACCGAGGTGAGACATGAAATTACAATGCCTGCAGCCTCCTAGGAGCACGGCTCGTCTAGGCTGTCTTGTTATTATGCGATATGTATTTAATTACGATAAAATAATAGGAGCGCCGCCAAATCAAGAATGATTAAGGCGCTGAAACTCGTGTGCCGTCTGTCAGAGGAGGCAGCATGTATCCTGAAGGCCCCTTGCGGCTGGGCTGATTATCTGGTGCGTCATTATTGATAATTACAGTGGGAGGAAATTGTCGCTTTTCAAAAATACACGGTTATTTGTGGAAATTTCCGAAATATACACTAAATAACTGCCACCGGCCCTGCTGGAATTTTATGAGGGCTCTTTTTTGGGGGGTTAGCTGGTAAATCTGGGCTCGGTACCAAAAACAAAAGACTTCTACATCAGCTCCCATTCTTCTACTGATGTGTATGCCGTTCCCCCCATTGTAGATCTGCTTACAGCAAGGATGGAAGGCTCCTAAAGGCCGCTTCGACGTCTTGCCTCTTCTGCTTCAGGCCAACGGCAACGATCCAGAGCTGTTCGAGATTCCAGACGACCTCGTGCTAGAGGTCGACATCATACACCCTAAGTAAGTGACAATAACTGTCATTAGCTTTCATAAGTAGAGCTTTAGAAGTCGTTCTCCTCCTCTTGAGGAGGTGAAATTTGAGTTTGTGTATAACTGGCAGGATCTGGGAAATGGGATAAAGCACATTTCTTACTCTTCAGAAGATACCGTCCATACATGGAAGCTAAGCTAGCCTGCTTTGAATTCACTGGGGGCACTGATAGGCATATATGGGACCCAATAGGCTTATATCCTCTGTATGTAAGAACTGTATGTGATCTTTATGTATCGATCACGCGTGTACCACTCTATCGCTGCTGTAGTTCCAAGCATAATCTCCCTCAATCCTTCTTGTACACAAAGGATGAAGCTGTAAATGTAGCCTTCTGAATCTCAGAGGTTGGCAGGACGATAGCAACAAGAGAGCCATGCTGAGCACAAGCGCCCTGCATGCGCAAGTGAGGGAAGCAGGCCAAGTCAGCATAAAACTGGCCCTTTCCCCAGATCCTAGATCAGTGATGCTGCCAGTTTGGCAGCCTTTTCGGACACTGATGATGCCTCATAGAAGCTCAGGGGCTGTTCTGAGTGCTGAAGCTTTCTGTACAGTGATCGGGCTTAACAAACTAACGTTCTCCAACAAACACAATGATTCTGAAGCCCCTGGCGTTCTCGAGCAAGCACAGATATCCGAATGATGCAACACATATTCACAGAGCTAAAACGGGTTGAATGGACAAACTGTGACTGTGTACGTACACTCATCATCAGAAGGATACCTGCACAAATAGTTGCACCCAGAAGGAATCAACCGACAGCAATGAAACTTGGTGAGAAGGTAGACACTGGGATATGCTAATGATTCAAGCTTCCAGCTTGGCTGCACATGTGGCGTAAGCAAGGATGGGCCTTATCCCTATACCTGACTCACCCAACAGCCAAGACTGCAGACATTTAGAGAGCAGTGATGACCTTCATGAGTCATCCTGTTAATGCCAGCACCATTAGCAGACGGCTGCATGACACAGGACTACATGCATGTAGACCGCTATGATGATTGCCCACATCAATGCCAAAGACTGCAATGGTGTCGTGGCAGTATGTTCACGGAGTGGCTCAGAATGGCAGCGGGTCATCTTCAGTGACGAGTCCTGCTTTTGTCTTGGTGGAGACACCGAATCCGTGTGTGGAGGCACCGTGGTCAGCACCAAGATGAAGGGTTTGTTGTCAGGTGTTACACGTCCAGAAGGCCTGGTGTCACTCTACCTCCACCCCTACCGCACCATCTGCAGGAACTGTGTGAGAATATTCAAGCTGCATGGGATGGATTATCACAGGACACTGTTAGGAACATCTACAACTCCATGTCGAGACGCCTGGCATGTTGCGTTAGCAAAGATGACGGCCCCACACCATACTGAGAGACACTACTTCTGTATGTGCAGCTCAATAAATATTGATCATATCAGTCTAAATTTATCATCATTTATTGTTCCTGGTGACCTTCATCTTCCTTCCCAATAGCACTGCAATCCCACACCTCCTTCTGGATGCAACTATTCTTTTGATGATGAGTGTACATCAAAGACATGCTTGAATGTGATCAGCCATATTATATTAACTTACATTTTCATCTACAATACATTCAAAAACGTTGTCCTCTTTAACTCCTTGGCTGGTGAGCATGCATGTCCACGGTGTTTACAGTAAAATAGATCACCATGCGGATTCAGAGCTTGCTGTGAGTTGCCACATTTCCTATCACTGTATAAAAGAAGCTCCATGCTGCCTTTATTATTGGATGCACTGTAATAGTTTCTGAGCACCTGCATGGATTCTAGCACTAGGGAATCTCTTACCATTGAGATGTTTCATTACAGGAGGATGAAACAGAAAAGATAAAAGCTGGCACACGGCTGGAGTGTGATTTAGATGTAAAATAAGTGTATTTCTAGTCAAGCTGCTAGTGAGGGCCAACCAATGTTTTCACACAGCTTGCAGTGGTGAGTGTTATAAAGGTCACCAGTAATAAATCTCAGAGCAGAGTGCTAGATGAAGTCTAGAGGGTTGAGAGCACTGACAGATGCATGTCTATAAACTAGATCACCATAGTCCAGGACTGATAGTAAGGTTGCCTCCACTATTCGTTTTCTGGCATACCAATAATTAAAAAAAAACATTGTACATCATTCTAGATAAGCACATCTGTTAAGTATCGATGGATAAAGATTGTGTTAAATGTTCTTAATCTATTTCCCAAACAAAGCATTATATGTTAAGATCACTAGACAAGAAACCTACCCAAAAGAGTATCATTTGTATATGTATATTTGGCATGTACTGGACAAGTTTCTGGATGTAGGCCACATCAATGTTCAGCCACTCTGGCATCAAAGAATTGCGCTGTTGGGACAGATTTGGTGAATGCCTGGTACAATTCTGAGGAGAGTTTCCTGTAGACTGGGATTTTAGTCACTGCTGGTAGACCCGTATGACCGTACGCTTCCATACACCTGCAGATTCAGCTACTTCCTTCTCACTATGGTCTTTGGCACACCCAAACGCAGTAATTAACATCTGCTTTGAACCCTTTTCCACACATGGAACGAGACATTCACTGCACTGTACCACCTCTTCTCAATCTATGAATCCTGTCACTCACACCCCACAGGTATTTATCGTCCTCATCATCCTCATGCACCGCCATCTGCAGGAGCCTCAAGTTCCTACCATCTTAAACACGCAAGGTGTCTCATGTTTTGCTCTGCTCTCAACCACACCGGGCTAATACTTAGCCACACCGGAAGACATTGTGATATGTTCCACTGGCCCTTCAGAACTCTAACTTGTATTTAAGACCCACTTTGCCAGGAAATGTAACGAGTAAAGGTTGCGGAACTGTGTCATACTGCAATACTTAGCATAGCCTTTAAATATCTTTAATTATAGTGATAATGGATCCCCCTAGATCCCATTTGTTAAAGGCTTGCATCAAAGATGTTTGCTGTAGTTAAAGGATAATTAATGTTGCTTGCTACACATTTTCATGGTGGAATCAACTATAAGGCATGATAATTGCGTTTTCAGTTCCCGCAAAGAAGCTATGCCATTTAGCCACCATCTTAATCAAGGAATCACTTGCCTTCACATACCTAAGTGGTGGAAACACAAATTACAGCCAGGTGCAGCGTACGATGCTGGGAGCTAGCAAGGTTTTGAGTGCTGGATTGTCTTGTAAGGAGCAAGCCGTCAACAGACCACTCCAGCACTCAGCACTCAGCACCAGCCAGCAGTTCAATTGGCCACTTGTTGAGACACCTGAGAATCCTGCAGGTGCTGGTGGGGAGAAAATGATAGTTTTGGCATGGTGCACTGTGGGCGCATTTACAGATGGGACAATTAAGACAACTAGTTGTTTTGTGCGAGATGGAGCGCTCCCTGTTGTAAACAACAGAATATTCAACTAAGCAACAGAGGGGCCAATTTGTACATCGCCTCTTGATATGCATAAGAATTCTGTTGGAAAAAGAGAACAGTTTATGGTTCTTGAGGGGCCCATATCACATAAATTAGAGTTTCCTTGCAATTTTGAAATAGTTTGCAAACACTGTTGGAAGTTTCAGAACATACCATTTACCTTACCGTCCAAACAGCTTGTTTTGAATCCATTGTTTAAGTGGTGCATTAGAAAACCAGCATATCTACATACCGCATATCACCTTACCAGTTAACCTGCGTCAGTTCGGACTGAAGCGTTTTGCTTGAACTGCTTTTTCAATAAGGAACAATACAGGGCAGCTACAGAGAACAGAGCTCATTTCAATATGGTGGCCTTAAAGCAGCATTATGCAAGAATTGGTATTGGTGTTGCTCTTGGGCTTCCCCTACAGTTACAGACTGTAATACACTTTGTGGTTGGTAAGCATGCATGTCCATGGTGTGTATAGTAAAACAGACCAGTAAGTGGATCTGGAGCTTACTGTGAATAGCATGTGAATTGCCATCACTGTATAAAACTTTATAGTTTCTGAGCATCTGGATGGATTCTGAACAATTCGCTTCATTATGGAAACACTTATCACTGTTATTGATTTGTGAAATCAATAACATATATACATTACGTATGTAGATTAGACAGAGGGGTGCCATTAGGGGGTGGGGAGGGATTATGATGTTTCAAAGGGCCCTGAAGAGACAGGGGTCCACAAATATTGTAACTTTTCCCCTCACCCCATTTCATTTTTTGGCTTACTGAAGGATTCCTGGGGCAACACGTCGCCTCACAGCAATAAAGGGCCTGGGTTCAATTCCCGGGTGGAGTGGCCGATGGGATGCCATAAGACAAGAATGATGCAGATAAAGTTACAAACTACATCATCTTTCATAAATAACGTTGGCAGGGATAAGCACTCTACTGTTGGGTTGTCATTGTTTAGTTTTATCTCTTTTAGTTCTCGCCAACAAGTACTTGTCAGTCTGAGATTCACTCCTGTCTGGTCTCTTGCTTGGTCACTCTAACTCTTTGTCTTCTTCTGTCTCTTCTCACCCTCTGCCATGATGTCCATGCTGGGAATACCGAGCTAGCTTCTTCTTAGAGCTAGCTGAAGACCCTTAGTTGCTGGTGGTGTTGTAAAGCATTACATAGTTCTCATGAAAGGTCCCGCCCCTCCAAAGTTACATAGCACCATAGCGGTCTGAGGTGGCAATGATCGAGATCTATTCTCCCTATTGTCCTTATCCTTCTGGGTCATGGAGGTGCTGTAGCCCATCACAGCACTCATTGGGTGGAAGGCAGGAAACACCCTGGACAGTCATTCACACCTAGGGAGGCAATTTAGCATCTCCAGTTCACCTGACTGCATGTCTCTGGACTGTGGGAGGAAACCTATGCAAAGTGAACATGCAAACTCCACAAGGAAAGGTCCCCGGACACCCCAACTGGGGAGTCAAACCCAGGCCCTGCTTGCTGTGAGGTGGCAGCGCTAACAACAGTGCCACTGTGCCTCCCATAAACTCAAAAACGTTTGTGCAAAAAAAAAATTTGACAGTTTTTGGTGTCCACACGTGTTCCAAGTAGACCTAAGAGGCAAAAATCAAATGCTGGATATGGGCCTGTTAATGCTGTCATCTACTTTCTAGAGCAGCAAAGCAAAATAAGCAATAGAACGATGAATCCACCAACCCTGTGCACTTTGTTTTCTCCTTTATGTTCTAGGCCTCATCTTAACCCTACTACAGCTTCAAGTCTGCACAGTTGTACTTCTTTCCACGACATAAGACTTGTCTTTTTAACTTTCCGCAAAAGTGAAGTCTTAATAAAATATCCGTTCTACTTATAAACCAAATATGGTTTCAGCTGAACATATAAGATCTGCACTTTCAACAGAATTTCTCATACCAATGAGCCGTGAGTGAGGACATCACCCTGTATCTTTGTTATTGCTGATGATAAAGGGGACTTTTAAGGGTTAGGACAAGTCAAGTTAGGTCAATTCTAGGTTTATTTATATGCGCCTTTTACAACAGATTTTGTCACTAAGCAGCTTTATAGAGAATCCGGGTCCAAGCCCCCAATGAGCAAGCCAAGAGCGAGAGTGGCATGGAAAAAGTCCCCTAGAGCAAGTGGAAGAAACCTCAAGAGGAACCTAGACTCAAAAGAGGAACCTGCCTCGGATACCGGATAGCAAAAAAGCAATATTATTAGCAATATTATTAGCAATTAAATACACACTACTGAATAAAGAATAACTGATAACTGGTAGAGTCCACTCGGTTCTAGAGTTGTTCTAGAGTAACAATGGGAAACAGACCTAGAAGTCTGAATGAAACTCAATCACTGTTACCAGTGAAACCAGTGACCACTGTAAGGAGGTGAAAAACCTCGATCATGAATAACTGCTGCTGGAAGCCTACAGTGATGATCCATCAGTAAGAATAAGAGAAGCGTTCAGGGTTCTGTGATGCTCCATGGTAGATAAACTGATCAGAAATGCAGGTTAACGGTCCTCCACAAATCCTCCACTCCAGCCCAGAGCAAATGTTCTCAAGTAGTTCTCTAAAGTAGGTCTGCCCAAACTGACCCATGAGGAACACCTGGGTCACCCTAACCCAAACCCCCTCACCCAACGAGAGAATGAGATTTTTTATACGTATTAAAGTCTAAAAACTATAACACTATATAAAAAAAAATACATTAAAATACATTTTTAATACATGTTTACTTTTGGGCTCCCTGACTCTGAAGCGATCACTCTTTGTTCTCCTTCTTGGCTTACTTTCCTGATTGTACACATTTCCATCACCCAGGTTCGAGTGGTTTAAGGACCTGAATCTGAAGTGGTATGGCTTGCCTGCTGTCTCTAGCATGCTGTTGGAGATCGGGGGGTTGGAGTTCACCGCCTGTCCCTTCAGTGGCTGGTACATGGGCACGGAGATTGGCGTAAGGGACTTCTGCGACAATTCTCGCTACAACATCTTGGAGGTACCACACTACAAAAACCATCATTGACCAGTAGCTGAGGAACTGTTTGACTGTTGAGATGCCCTCCTAACATTAGTCACTGAATGCAGTACACTGAACATCAGAGAGGCCACTTGCCACCAGGCAAGGTAGGCAACTGCTTGGGGCCCAGCCCAATGTGGGGTGTATTCATATTGTCGGATTACAAGGTTTTTATTAATGTTGTTGATATATACTGTTTATATTTTGAAAATAATAGTAATGTGAACCTTTGTCCCGAATTATCCCATTCCACTTTCCTTTTCAGAGCACGTTCTCAGCATTTAAGGACTAATTAGGATGCTTTTATAGTCTAATTCAGCTTATCAGATATTACGATATTGTCACATCCTGCCTTGTCTTGCCCATGTTTGTCTGTTTTCTCTGGTTTTGTTTCTTGTCACTTCCATGTGCCTTATGTTGTCCTGTTCCATGTGCTTCTGTTTGTTTTGGTTATTGCTCCTCCTGTCTCCGCCCCCTTGTCAGGCCCCTCACCTGCCCCTACTTTGTAGCTCTGCCCCTTCCCAGGTGTTCCTTGTTAGTCTTTGTTCACTTATACTCCCTGTTGTCCCCTGTGCTCTTGCTTGGTGTTTTGTCTCTATGTCGGTCGTTTGTCCTCATGTCTGTTGTTTTCGTAACCCTGTTCCAAGTAGTTTCTCAGCTTGCTGGTGTTTTATTTGCTCTGCATTAAGTACTTGCATCTACATCCAGCCTCCTCGTCTTGACCCCATGTGACATAACACCAAGCTGACTATGGATGTAGCAAGGATGATTCTTGAGTGTGAGGGGGCCTGACAAGGGGGCGGAGACAGGAGAAGCAACCACCAAAACAAACAGAAGCACATGGAACCGGACAACAAAAGGCACATGGAAGTGACAAGAAACAAAACCAGAGAAAACAGACAAACATGGGCAAGACAAGGCAGGATGTGACAGATACTAAGACTCTGAATTGAATTCAAATTCAAGACACAATAAAACACTACTGTTGTTGCTACACTATACTAAAGATGTGCACATGCTTTGTAGGATAAGTTGCTGGAACCTATGTTGTGCTATGCTAGATATTCATTTTGTGTTGTGAGATGTTTGAGAACCCAAATTCTGACAAATGGAGGGTCATGCTTTTTATTTAGCATGAGAGAAAAAAGGCAAGGGAGGCTGAAACCTCATTAACAAACAAGCAAAAAAGATGTAGAAGCGAAACAACCTGACATCCACCATAGGTTCCTGGAAAGGGTAAGGTGGGCCGGGGGTTCACTTAGTTGCAGTCTGCAAGCTCAGCACTACAAGTACCACACTATTATTCCTTTAACAAGCAAGTATATGGTGACTGTTAGGTACATTAGCATCACACTTTTAAGGCAAAACTAACGAATCAAACTTCAGAAACAAGCTATGTCTTGGCTACATTGGTAATAATGGGTTCAAACAGGCTTTGGCTTTAACCAAACCTCAATATTATCTCAACTGGATATTGTTAGCTTAACGACAGTGGTTGACTTTCTGTTAGCATAACCCATTTGCCGTTGTACATACTAATTCAGCATCATGCTAATACAAAAGAATTATTATGCATTACTCACGCTTTGCTGATTAAACAGTGGCCTGATATTAACCCCAACCGAATATGAAATAGAGCTACTGAGTGGTTCAGTACTGCAGCAACTACAACTGCCCACTCTTTACTGCGTTTACTCATTGTTATGGGATATTAGCACAGGATCCACTACCCAGACATACGCACTCTTGCAATGTTCTACACTGTAGTCAGGGTTATCTTGCCAAATAGAGATTCCTCTGAGGGTACTTATTTGATTACCATACTCTCTTCTACATTGTTTCACACTTACTAACAGCCACGGAATCAACAATGACCCTTTATTCTAAGCGGTGAGAACTGAATTCAGTCGCGATCGATGTGCAGATAGATAGCTATTTATTTTAAGTGTTAAATTGAGAACGGAGGTCTGCACGGTTAAAGAAGTAATCTGTTGATGATGCATCACTCCACTCAGGCCTGGAGCTCATTTCCATAACCATTATGTGGAGGAGGAAGTCCACACAGAGGTGATAGAAAAAGCACTTAGCACCCCACCACCGCCTTCACAATCATGACCAATACCTTTATCTGCAGCTGCTTTAACTTGCCTACCAGGGCAGTCACGACTGCAAGGCTACGTTGCATTCAAGTCATGTCTGACAGAGTGATTAAGAATTACTAATGGGTCCAGTTTTAGAAGTTTAGGACTCTATAGCATCTGAATCCAAGATGAAGGCGACGGTGCTACCGTCTACACATCTTTGTGGTTACTTGCTCTAAGCCATCTCGTGAAGGCCTTGATCAGCATGTCTGTATTCTGCAGAACTGGACTAAGACTTAAGTCATGGACTTTCAAAACCCCATGGAACTGAAATGCAAGTTTTCTTTCAGCCTAGATTAACCCAGCTTTTGTAGGCACACACGATATGGACAACATGGCCACAAATATGGGGACACCCCTCTTAATTTTTGAGTTCAGACGTTTCACCCATATAACAAATCAAGCACGTAGCCATGCACTCTCCATAGACCAACACTGGCAGAGCTCACTGACTTTGAGCATGGCACCGTTAGAGATAACCATGTACCATGCTACGTAGATCCACCTGGTCAGCATTGTGAAAGGAAGCATCCTTAAGAAGCATCCAAACGCAGTTTAGCCATGAGAAGCAACATCCGCTGAAAGCATCATCAGCATGAGAACTGTGCAGCAATGGCTTAACGAAATGGGTTTTCATGGACGAGCAGCCTGCAGGCAAGCCACTATGGGCAATGCCAAGAGTTGACTAGAGTGGTGTAAAGCATTCCTCCACTAGATTCTGTGGCAGTGAAAAAGCAAGTTCTATAGAGTGATAATGTACACATCATTGTAGTGAAGTGATAATAATTCGATTTTATAATCTAATTCAATCCTACAGGAAGTTGCAACTAAGATGGGGCTGGACACCAGGAAAACGTCCTCACTGTGGAAGGACCAGGCACTGGTGGAGATTAACATCTCTGTTCTCTACAGTTACCAAGTGAGGAGGAAGGGATGGGAGAACGTGTATTACTTCTTATATATTATATATTACGTTATGTATTATGTAAATATAAAAGCTCACCAAACAAAAATGAGTCACCTTGCATGTGTAACTTGGCAGTCACTTCAGGCTCCTGCAGGTGGCGTAGCATTAGGATGATGTGGCTATAAATACCTGTGGGATGTGAGTAATGGGATCCATAGATTGAGAAGAGGTGCTACAGTGCAGTGAATGTCTCGTTCCATGTGCGGTAAACGGCTCCAAAGCAGATGTTAATGATTGGCTAAAAGGAGTGACTGCATTTGGGTGTGCCAAAGACCATAGTGTGAAGGAAGTAGCTGAATCTGCAGGTGTATGGAAGCGTACGGTCATACGGGTCTACCAGCAGTGGCTAAAATCCCAGTCTACAGGAAACTCTCGAATTGTGCCAGCGAAGGCATCCACCAAATCTGGCTTAACTATGTAATGCTGTGATGCAAGAGCGTCTGAACATTGATGTGGCCTACATCCAGAAACTTGTCCAATCCATGCCAAATCCAATCACAGCTGTTATTGGTGCTCGTGGAGGTATTACAGGCTATTAGGTACGTTTCAGTCACAGGTGACTCATTGTTTGTCTGGTGAGCTATATTCCACAAGCTATATCTGGATGCTTAACGGTTTATATTTACGTGATTATGCCTGATTGGCTTACTCACTAACTTCCAATGCAATTACACATTTTACACGTCTATTTAGATTCTCTATCTTCAAGTTTGAGTCTCTCGAAGCTCCTTCAACAATGATGTTGTATCAAATTCATATTATAAAGTTAAAATATCCAGACCTGTTACATGCTAAGACTTATTATTCAGTCACTACAATGACTACAATGCAAACTTGTTGGGCTTGTTTGGGTAACATTAGTGTGTAGTAACATGTCAGACCCACCAGTGTGCCCTGGGCTTGTAAGAGGTTAAGATGTTATCACAAGTGATTCATTTATTGCCTTTATAAGCTGTTATGATCATATATCGTATATATCATAAGCCTTCCTGTGAGTGGTCAGTTTCATAATGACCTACATTTTGCCATAGGTGGCAAAAGTGACTATCGTGGACCACCACTCAGCCACAGAGTCCTTCATGAAGCACATGGAGAACGAGTTTCGGGTGAGAGGCGGCTGCCCGGGCGACTGGGTTTGGATCGTTCCCCCAATGTCTGGAAGCATCACACCCGTCTTCCACCAAGAGATGCTCAACTACCGCCTCACGCCCTCTTTCGAGTACCAGGTAACTGAAGTGAAAGGAGGTAGAACACATTCCCAATGTACAACGAGAGGTGAAAATACTTAGGACAAACTCAGGCCACACATGCCTGAAAATCAGAACTGAAAACTGAGGAACGGATAAAAGCTGACAATACATAAAGTTACAGTTTACACACACATACTTGCTGTAAGTAGGCGACAGTATGTGCCAGTGTTCTGGACACCGGACAACAGTGGGTCATCCAAGTCAATGCATTCCATAACTTATACACACAGACTTTGTACTCGGACACGATACTGGAACAGAATTAAAATCATAACCTAACCTATATAACACATAAATGATTGCTTTACTCACTTAATTGGGAGAAATTGATGACATTTGTGAGTCAGACGGGAGCTTACTAACTGACTAGCATTTAGAGGGCTGACCTGTTAGCTGGTAGGCGAGTCACAATGTCACATGACCATAACTTTTGACATGGATGTGAACCAATGGCACACATAATATTGTTTACCAAGTGAACATTTTAAATAGTTCATCCCGAAAAAAGGACTAATAGGTGTCCGTCCAGGTATTGCACCAGACAGAGGACTGGGAGTTGAAAAATCAGACGGCCTAAAACCGGATGCGTGGCCACCCTAGTTCTGTCGTGTTTCTTGCTGTTTGAGTAGAAATAAGTTACTCAGTTATCATTCTAGCACTTTCCTTGTGATGAGAAACAGAAGAGGAGATGTGTGCAGTTGATAAAGTGAATTACAACACTTAAACAAATGAAGAAAAATAATGTTTGGTGCCCCTGAGCTCCAGTGTTAGCTAGCTTGCTAGCTAAACTAGCTAACGTTACTACCCACTGGAAAAAGCCAAACGGGCAATTTGTTGATCTCCTTGGTATAGGCTGGGTTTTATAATTCCTTGCTATGAACCTGCACCTTCATGTTTCGGTTTTCAGCTGTTTTTAGCTAGCTTGCTCTGTCTCAGCTAACTAGCTAACTAGCCTTGTCTCAGCTAGAGATTTTCGCCTTAGCTAGCTAGCTATCTTCATCAGCTCATCTGACTGAAAATCCTGACAACCAAAACACGAAGATGTGCATTCATAGCAAGAAACACCTAATACACTGTGGGTTTTATCTCAAGGATTTCCACAAAAAAGCCAGTTTGGTTGTTTGCTAACATTAGCTAGGTTAGCTAGCTAACTAACATGAAAGCCTAGGGGCACCTATCTATGTCTACCGTCACAATAAGTATAGTATTTTTTGGACTATATTATCAAGTTTCATTCCTGTCAGTTGATTCCTTTTGGGTGCAACTATTAATGCAACTATTCTTTTGATGATGAGTGTAATTATTTACTTATTTATTATGTTGTTGTTTTGTTAATAAACCTCTTTATCTATGAGGCCAAAATGGTTAAATGACCCTGTCTTTCCTTTTAGTGCTTCACTGTAACAAACACACAAGACTCTCCAAGCTCCTTCAACAATGATTTTGTATCAAATTCAAATTATAAAATTGAAATCCCATGCTAGGACTTATTATTTAGGAACTACAAGGACAACAATGCTAACTGGTTGGGCTTGTTTTGGTAATAGAAGTGTGTAGTAACATTTCGGATCCACCAGTGTGCCCTGGGCTCGTAAGAGGTTAGAGGTTAGAAGTTAAATTACACCACGTTTTTGTTAGCACAAGTGATTTATTTATTGCCTTTAGAAGCTGTTATGATCATATATCATATATATCATAAGCCTTCCTGGTTTCAACATGACCTACATTCTGCCATAGGTGGCAAAAGTGACTATGGTGGACCACCACTCAGACACAAAGTCCTTCATGAAGCACACGAAGAATGAGTTTATTAGACCAAAGTGGTTAACTGACCCTGTATTTCCTTTTAGTGCTTCACTGTAATAAACACAAGATATCATTTTTGTACATTACAGTCATAAACTTTCAAAAGAGGAAAATATATATTGTTTGTTCTGGGAAAAGGCCTTTTTGTGACATTACACGTTCACATTTACTGATGAAAAGAATTCACTGCTAGTGATGAGGCTGCTCTAAGCTTAATGATTCTCTCGTTTGAGATATTCACTGACGATTAATTGTCATAATTAATGTTTTTCTTGCTTAAGAGAAAATGGAAAGATGCTGAATTGAATCATGAGCACTGTTCTCTCTCTCTCTGTCTCTAACTCTCTGTGCAGCCCGATCCGTGGAACACTCATGTGTGGAAAGGAGTGAACGGAACGCCCACAAAGAAAAGAGCGATTGGCTTCAAGAAACTGGCTAAGTGAGTGTGCGGGGGAAAAAGCCTTGGATTGATGTTTGTTTCCTGATTTTGTTTTCTTAAGCGCCGTAATAAAAAAGCTTTCCACAGTGAGGTTACGAGGCTGCTCACCTCCATCCTACGTACTCAGTGCTCCACAGCCTTTTCATGGCCTAATTTTGACCATGATTGTGATGGACAGCCGCTGCTTTAGAAAAAGGCTACATTTGAGTTTGTTCAAGGCCGTTTACACCCCTAGTTTAATTTCCAGTCTGAACCAGAATTTGGGGTTTTGGTACATTGTAGTGTAATTCCATAACATTAGTGCCAAATGCACAGCTTGGAGAAAAGTTCAGGTCATTAAATCACAGCTTTTGTGATGATTTTAATTATGCGTTTTAAGTGCAGTCACAGAACACTGAGTACCTAAACTTCCTCCAGTTGTCTGATTATTCAAGGGGTCATGTAAACAGCAAACTGTGATTTCTTAGATCGGATTAAGGCCAACAAATCTGATTAAGAAGTCTGATTGGTGAAGAGAGCTGGATTTGATCTCAGTTATCTGGTTACTGCGTGTATAACCTTACTCTGACTTCTTTCGCTTTTCTCTTTCTGCACATGTGCAAAAACAGAGCGCATGACAGCCGTGAGGTGGTAACAAAACACTTTTGAGTTTTACATCATATCTTATTCTCTCGGTTTATCCCAGGTGGCTGTTAGACTGGTGCTATGATATCCTAGGTGGTTGTCAAGGTTTTGCTAGGCTGATGCTATGGTATCCCAGGTGGTTAAGGTGTCCCAGGTAGCTAGGCTGGTGAAGTGGTAATCCAGGTGGTTGTTAAGGCATTGGTTGGCTGGTCCTTTGGTATCTCAGGTGGCTATGAAGGTTGTTGCTAGGTCTGTGCTATAGTATCCCAGGTGGTTGTAAACCATTGCTGTGTTGTCCCAGGTGCTTGTCAAAGTGTTACTAGACTGGTGTTACGGTATCTCAGGTGTCTGTTAAGGTGTTGCTAGACTGGTGCCAAGGTTGTCCCATGTGGTTGTTACAGTGTTGCTAGACTGGTACTATGGAGTCCAAGCTAGTTGTTAAGGAGTTGCTCGGCCATTGCTATGGTACACCCTGCCACAAAGCAAGAAGGAAGCTATTTTGGGGATGGGGTGCCAATATGGAGTGGGCAATCTGTGCATGAGAGAAACACTTTTGTCAGAGGATTTACTTTATAGCCTTAACCAGTGGTTCCCAACCCTGGTCCTGGGGGGCACCCTGCCCTGTCCTGCTCCAAACACATATAATCCAATTGAGTTGGAATTAAAATCATAACCTAACCTATATAACACATAAATGATTGCTTTACTCACTTAATTGGGAGAAATTGATGACATTTGTGAGTCAGACGGGAGCTTACTAATTGACTAGCATTTAGAGGGCTGATTCCTTCTGGGTGCAACTATTAATGTAACTATTCTTTTGGATTGGCTGAAGCTGGTGTGTTTTGGCCGGAGGTCCCCCAGGATTTCATTTCAGTTTCAGAGGTAAAACCGTAACTTGATACCCAAAGTCTTTTGGAGAATTAGTCTGTTGGCTTTCTGCTGACCAGCTCAGTCTAACATTACTCTGGTAAGAATACAGGCAGGTCTACCAGTAAAAGTCTGTTAGCAGTAACCAGGGATGTTCAATCGCCAATTCATCATTATCTCATTTGGAATGGACCATCGTAAAGCTGCTTTCCTCCCGGCAGAGAACCGAATCAGGGTCCACATGGATGTGAGCTGACTTTTGGCAGACCACAGTGCATTGGTTTATTGCATATCAGAATACAGGTGGAGCATCCACAGCTGTCCAAATTGACCCACTGGCTCAAAGCAGATGTGAAAGCGTGCTAAGAGCATATTGTGTCTGTTTTGAGCTGAGAAATGAAACAGGGCTTCTCAGCAGTGTAGCTCACTCAATCATGTTAGAGAGGCTAATCAGGACTTCTCTCTCCCTGCTCTCGTAAGGCACTGTAATTACTTACAGGATGTTAGTAGATGGGCCACTGCGGTTTCATCGCTGTTGAAATAGGGGGTTCCTGTTGAGAGGCAGTTGGATGGAGAATGAGAATGAGGATGCTGCTTGGCATGGAGAGAAGCAGTGGTTTTGTCAGTTTTGCTGTTCACAATGATGTATTATGTAGCGCCTTGTCCCCCAAAAAAGTAAGCTGGTTCCATTGTGCCTTCGTTAAATGAGTGTCACTTGCTAACTTTTCTCTCCATTGTTCCCGAGGTTGCTTCCAAAGCAGCTTTTCGGGATCGGCCTGTGCGTGCTCCGTCAACAAATGCGTTCTTCCGAAGCAACTATAGCAAAGTCGCACAAGCTTTTTAGAATGCTGGCAAACATCCCCATTCAAGCCAGTGAATTTGAGTTGGGAGCTTCAGTATTCCAGCTGAAAATCTTAGGCCACCGAGCCGAAGGTTGTAGTTGTAGCTAATCAAAGCTAGTCAGGTTGGAAACAGTACTAAACTTGCCACTGTGCCAACATTAGCTCTATATGTGACATTAGACACATATATAAAGTAAACATAATTGGAAATGAACGGCACATTCTAAATGTGTCATTTGGGGTAATGTATGTATTTATGGGTGGAGTACGGATGGGTCAAATTTAACACAGATTGGTATGCAATGCCATCTGAGGGCTCAAAATTCAAGTCTATCCAACAGGGTTTTCCAGCCTCACCCTACTGAGATTTCTCTGTATTCCCTGAATCTTTTGACTATGCTACATTCATCATCAAAATAATAGTTCCACAAATAGCTGCACCTAGAAGGAATCAGCTGACAGGAATGAAACTTGGTGGGTAGGTTTGACATTGTGAGACATGCGAATGATTCAAGTTTCATGTTCGGCCATGCGTGCGATGTAAGCAAAGACAGACGTTATCGCTGTACCAGACTGACCCAACAGCCACGACTGTGGACATTCAGCGAGCCATGACATCCTCCATGAGTCATCCTGTTAGTGCCAGCACCATTGGCAGACGACTGCACGATGCAGGACTACATGCACACAGACCGTTAAGACGACTGTCCTTAAGACCACGTCAACGTCACCAAAGAATGCAATGGTGTTGTGCCAGACTGTCATGGAGTGACTCATAATGGCAGCGGGTCATCTTCAGTGATGAGTCCCGCTTTTGTCTTGGTGGAGACGACCAACGAATCAGTGTATGGAGGCACCGTGGCCAGTGGCAAGATGGGCGTTTTTTTGCCATGCGCCACTCTACCTCCACCCCTACCGTACAATCTGCAGGAACTGTGTGAGAATGTTCAAGCTGCATGGGATGGATTATCACAGGACACCATTAGGAACCTCTACAACTCCATGCTGAGACGTCTGACATGTTGAAAACATGGCAGCCTGATTCTGTACTGAGAGACACTACTTCTGTATGTGTAGCTCAATAAATATTGCCCATATCAGTCTAAATCTATCATCATTTATTGTTCCTGGTGACCTTTATCTTCCGTCCCAATAGCACTGCAATCCCACACTTTCTTCCGAGTGCAACTATTCTTTTGATGAGTGTATATAGGGTAGTTGTGAAAGACCTAAATTCTTTGCAATCTTGCTTTGAGACATATTCTTTTTGAACTGCTTGATAATTCTTATAGCAAGTTTAGCACAACTTGAGCAGTGAGCCATGACCCACCCTGCTGGATTGTCCTTTTTTACCCAGTCACGATCCCCTCGCCTGTTAGCAATTCACCTTCTTAATGTTGAGCATTTCAAACTGGTGTAACTGGAATATTCTATAAACTTCTCGCTCTTATTTTGCATCTGTCCCATCGTTTTATGCAAGCGTGCTGGAGGCATCAAATTCAAAATACGTTTTCTTTAGGGACTGTGTTGGCTCCCGACACACTACATGAACCCTGTGACAGGGGTGTTGAGGCAGGTTGCAAGTGCAGAGTTGATTTATTAACCGTTGTCCAAGAAACATAGTCAGAACAGGCAGGGGTCAAAACAGGCAGGCAGCATCAGAGACTAATCCATAATCACAAAAACCAAGGAAAATACAAAGAACCACTCACTGCAAGATACTCAGGACCACGGCTTAGTGCTCTGGTTAGCAACACAGACACTTTGCAAATGGACAGAGCAAACTAAGGGGTATAAATGGAGGCTTGATGAGTCCTAGATCAGCTGCAGGTGTGAGAGAGTGGGTGGAGCTGGAAAAGAAAGCCATGTACAGTATCGCACAGGCCCAGCAGGGGGCGGCGTGTGACAACCCCCACCACCATTCAGTCTGTGAGTTTAGACAGTTTAGGGTCATGTTTTGCCATTTGCATTTGCACAATGAGGAACCTGTCTTCCACATTTAACCCATCTGTGAAGTGAAACACCCATATACACACACTCTAGTGAACACACACGCTAGGGGTCAGTGAGCACACTTGCCCAGAGCAATGGGCAGCCCTATCCACGACGCTTGGGGAGCAGTTAGGGGTTAGGTGCCTTACTCAATGGCACTTCAGTTACTACTGTCGGCTCAGGGAATTTAATCAGCGACCCTCTGGTCACAAGGCTGGTGCTCTAACCTCTAGCCCACGACTAGGGATAGATGTAATAGCTTTGATAGGGGCAGTTGTGGGCTGGAGGTTAAGGCACCTGCCTTATAACCAGAGGGTCACCGGTTCAATTCCTTGAACTGACAGTAACAACTGAAGTGCCCTTGACCCCCAACTGCTCCCTGGGTGCCATGGTTAGGGTTGCCCACTGCTCCAGGCAAGTGTGGTCACTGCATGTGTGTGTTCTCTAGTGTTTCATTTCATGGATGGGGAAGACAAAGTCCTCTGGTTCCCATCAGTTTCTGTAGTATGGAACCTTCCTTGAAGTTCATAGAACTTGTATGAAACTGTGGACAAAAGGTTGACTTCTTAGCCTTTTACACGTAGCCATGATACCCAAAAGGCTATGATGTGTAAAAGAGTGCCTTTAGCAATGCTATCCATACAGCAACAAGTTGTGTTGCAATCTGAATATGTTTTTCTCTTTGTACATATGTGTATTTCCAGGGCTGTGAAGTTCTCAGCCAAGCTCATGGGCCAAGCCATGGCCAAGAGAGTGAAAGCCACCATCCTGTTCGCCACAGAGACGGGCAAATCACAGGACTATGCAAAGACCCTCTGTGAGATTTTCAAGCATGCCTTTGACGCAAAGGTAAGATTCCCAGTGAGCCCTCAAGGTCTGATTTTGCAGCAATTCAACCAACCAACCAAAGCTGACTGGCATTGTGGACTAAGGAACAGTGCTTTTTCCCCCCAGCTCCGCACCTATACACATGCTGTGCGGTGCACACTGACTTCTTTTAGGTTGATTCCACTGAATTGCGTCTGCAGTGCGATAGCTGGGAACGCTACAAATGTGTTGTTTTGTCACGATCGTTCAGCGTCCCGTGTGGTAAATCGCCCAGAGACATGCGAGAATTCACTCAACCAAGCGTCGCGCTCTGGTTTAGGATAAGATCACAAACCACCCCGAGGTATGTGAGGTTTCGGAAGGACAGGAAAAAATATGCCGCGAAAAACAGAAAAACTCAATCAAGTGTTTCTGCTCCGGGACGGCAAGCATTCCTGAGGTGATAAAATAATCAATCACGCTTGTGTGATGTTGTTGCTCTTACGTGATGTAGATGCAGATGATACTGCTCTCTATCC
The DNA here is from genome assembly GCA_034552555.1 of Semaprochilodus insignis. Taxonomy (NCBI): domain Eukaryota; kingdom Metazoa; phylum Chordata; class Actinopteri; order Characiformes; family Prochilodontidae; genus Semaprochilodus; species Semaprochilodus insignis. The sequence goes on from CM067499.1 coordinate 22,374,735, forward strand.
TCTCTGTGCTGTGTTCTGCTCTGCTCCATCTATCATGGTGTTCTAAAGGGATTCAACAAGTAACACCCACAGCCACATCCTCACTGCTAATTAGCACCTTGTCAAAAGCGTAACGAGTTCATTAGTTCATGTAATTGTTGATATTAAAGGATCCGTCTCATGGAAAACTGGATTTTCCTTTTCTTTTGTTTAATGAGTTCCATGTACAGTCGTATGTACATTGTGAATATTTTTGAAGTTTTTGCACGTCATTAAAACCAATGCATATACAGTTTGAAGAATCCTAATGAAACAAAATGTTTAGCTGAAAATAAGATACATCTTCAACAGAGAACACATTTAAATAAGTAAATAAGTAGTAAATGTGCATTGCAATGTGCAGGCATATGTAAACCTATTTTGACAAAGCATGTCATTTGCCCAAACTTTTGCATAAAGTTGCTCATTTCTGTAATTATACAGTTAGATACTTTTTTTCAGTTTTTTGCAAGTTGTTTTAACTTAATAAAGTTATATAAATATACAGCTAAATATAATAACTTTGCAATTTGCAGTTTTCTGCACTGTAAAACATAAACGAAGTTGTTTTAATTAAAAAAATGTAGTGTTTTTTGAGTTGAATTTTAAATTGTAACTTTGAAATTGTCATTTTGAATTTTAACTGAATTTGAAATGATACGATAACAGAACAATAATCTGTGTTTTACGCCCAGAAATTTATTTTTTCAGGTTTAAATAACTCAAAATATTAAGGCTACCAACATTTTACGGTTAAAACAACTTTCTTTTTTTCTAAAAAGTTAATGCTGATTGGACCATATAAATGCTCCATATTGATTCTGATAAAATCTCTTTCTGATTTTGCTGTAAAGTTAGTTTTAGAGATTGGACCTTAATATTTTGAGTTATTTGAAGACTAACTTCAACTGTTAATTTACTATTTGAAATTATATTTCTTAAAAATTTTAGGCAGCCTGAAAAGTTAAAACAATTTTTTTTTTACAGTATGCCTTTTGAACTCTTTCCTATTCCTGTAAGGTCGTGATGTTCGACATATGAGGTTTGAGTCAAGCAATTTACATATTGCTTCTGTCAAAAAAAAAATTTCAGGAGAAGGAAAAAACATATTGCACTTTTAATATAAGTCTGTGTAATCCCACTTCATTTTGAGCCATTTCTTTGGGCACACGAATCATGGAATCATGGAATCATGAATCATGGAAAAACAGTGTGAAAACTGTTAAATTATGTAAAAAAAAAAAAAGATATTCTTACAGCAGCAATATCAGCCTGACCAAGTGTTATATGATGTGTCTTTGTACATATAGATTTGAAGAAAAATGAAGTGTGAAAAAAAGTATTGTTGGTGTCTCTGGTGAGTTAGATCACTCAATAGCTAACTAGCTTAGCAGGCAGCTGGGTTTCCATACAAAATCGTTCGTCAGTAATAATATGTGCTTTCAAAACCAGCTAGCTTTGCTGGACCTCATACAAAAAAGAAGGAGAGAAATGTGGAAAATGGTCAGAATAAGAAAAAATAACCGCTGTATCTCACCGTTATTAAGTGCACTGTGGGTCCTGGACCCCTATATTGGAACCTCTACCTCAGTCTGTCTGCATGCTCAACCTGAAAGTGTAGCCGTTTGACGTTGTGACTTTTCTCAGGTCATGTCAATGGAAGAGTACGACGTGGTGGACCTGGAGCACGAGACGTTGGTGTTGGTGGTCACCAGCACATTTGGAAACGGGGACCCACCAGAGAATGGAGAGGTGTGTGATGCTACTGTTCTCAGAAAAGCTGCCTTCCTGTCATTTCTATCGATCTGTTCACATATTTCTGCACATCTCTGACTGCTGGGAATCACACCTGGACTTGATGTGAATGTGTTTTTTGTCAACATCACTCCAAGCATGTGTAGGATGGGCGAGTGACTTATTGTTTTCTCTCTCTCTCTCTCTCTCTCTCTCTCTCTCTCTCTCTCTCTATCTCTCTCTCTCTGTCTGTAGAAATTTGGTGCAGCTCTGATGGAGATGAGGCACCCTACCACCAGCGCAGAGGACAGAAAGTGAGCTTATGTGTGTGTGTGTGTGTGTGTGTGTGTGAGAGAGAGTGTAGATAAGTGAACGAGTGATTCTCTCGTCTTCCTCCTACCCATCTGCTTTCCCATAATTAATTTGTGCAGTGTCCTCTGCGCCGCACAGACGCAGACAGACAGCCTCGAATTTACATGCAGTGCCGAAATGTTTCAAAACATCAGAAGCAGTTGGTATACGGTGGAGTTTAAAGTTTTCTCCTCCTGCAGATTTCTGCAGACTGGAGGAGCTTTCAAACTGAATTTGGTGCTACCTTTGAGACAAGCGTGATGCATGAATGATGTAAATGATGTGATGCAAATTTTAACTTGGTGGATTTGAGCATTTTCTTATTAACGGCTCAAACTGAACGTTCACACGTATTTGTGTTACAAATTAGTCAAATTTTCTGGAGTTTACAGCTTGCATTAACATGCACTTTCAGCAGTGTTGGACAGTAACTCAGCAAATGTCATTGGTTACTGTGCTGTAAGTAATGTGTTAGTGTACTGTAAGTAGTGTGTTGGTGTTCAGTAACTCAGTAAGTGTAATGTGTTAGTGTACTGTAAGTAGTGTGTCGGTGTACGGTAACTCAGTAAGTGTAATGTGTTAGTGTACTGTA
>CM067499.1:22377465-22412988 GCA_034552555.1 Semaprochilodus insignis
GTAAGTAGTGTGTTGGTGTACAGCAACTCAGTAAGTGTAATGCGTTAGTGTACTGTAAGTAGTGTGTCGGTGTACAGTAACTCAGTAAGTGTAATGCATTAGTGTACTGTAAGTAGCGTGTCGGTGTACAGTAACTCAGTAAGTGTAATGCGTTAGTGTACTGTAAGTAGCGTGTTGGTGTGCAGTATCTCAGTAAGTGTAAGGCGTTAGTGTACTGTAAGTAGCGTGTTGGTGTACAGTATCTCAGTAAGTGTAATGTGTTAGTGTACTGTAAGTAGCGTGTTGGTGTGCAGTAACTCAGTAAGTGTAATGCGTTAGTGTACTGTAAGTAGCGTGTTGGTGTGCAGTAACTCAGTAAGTGTAATGCGTTAGTGTACTGTAAGTAGCGTGTTGGTGTACAGTAACTCAGTAAGTGTAATGTGTTAGTGTACTGTAATTAGCGTGTTGGTGTGCAGTAACTCAGTAAGTGTAATGCGTTAGTGTACTGTAAGTAGCGTGTTGGTGTGCAGTAACTCAGTAAGTGTAATGCGTTAGTGTACTGTAAGTAGCGTGTTGGTGTGCAGTAGCTCAGTAAGTGTAATGCGTTAGTGTACTGTAAGTAGCGTGTTGGTGTACAGTAGCTCAGTAAGTGTAATGCGTTAGTGTACTAGTGATACTACAGTCCCTTCACCTAAACTGAGCTGATTAAGAGTCTTGTTCCAGAAATGATAATAGGACATTAGAGCCATAATAAATCATGCTCCTGTTACTCTCCATACTTAAGTACATTTGAAGGTAAATACTTTAGTACTTTTACTCCAGTGGAGGTCTAAAATGAGGAATTTCTACTTTTACTGGAGGAGTATTGTACCTTGGGTATCTCTACTTTAACTCTAGTACATGGTTTATGTTCTTTGTCTTCTACTGATCAGGTGCAAAACAACATGAAAAGCTAAATGTACACGCTTCCAGTACGCATTGTGATCAAAGCACATTTGGAGGTGGTCAGAGACACATCATGACCATAAGTGTAATGGTTATGTGATGAAAGTTGCGTCTACATCAACTAATCGCTGATGATGCCATGATTAAAACCACAGGAGTAGAAAATGCTTGGTAGCAAATGACTGTAAAAGTTTGACTTAAATGATGAAAAAGTACATTTAGGAATTTTACACACCGATGTTTTTATGAGATATGAAAGTATTGACTTATACCAACAAGTTATATATGCATGAAAAACACATACATAAAAGAGAAGGTCTAGTATGCTCAATAAGTAATGACTTCTTCCACTTGTTAAAAAGGAGCTACAAGGTGCGATTCAACAGCGTCTCCTCTTACTCCGACACCCGCAAGTCCTCCAGCGATGAGCCCGAGTCTAAGGCCAACTTTGAGAGCACAGGGCCTCTTGCCAATGTCAGGTAATCTACAGCACAGTATTCTATTATTGTCTGATGATAGTCTCTCTCTCTCTCTCTCTCTTTCTCTGTATGTAAATATATATGTGCATATGTCACTATTATTACTACATACACTGCAAATACTCATGTATATGTATAATACACATGATACATAGGATTTTTATAGTATTATTCTGGCCTATTTCTATTTCATCCTTTCATCCTGAAATTTACACCGAATGTAAAGAGCAACAGGCATTTTCAAACTATGACATAAACTGAAAAAACGGAGATATATACACTGCCATGTACACCGACATACCAATAGTCATGGTGCAACTAGGAGGTTGAGGCAGGTTGCAAGAGCAGAGTGGCTTTATTAGACGTTGTCCAGGAATTAATGTCAGAACAGGCAGACATCATCAGAGACATCCATATAAACAAAAACCAAGAAACCAAAGAAAGAGTCGAAACCAAGGAAATCAAACACGAACACAGCAAGATACTCGGACCAGCTTAGAACTCTGGTAGAAACACAGAGACTTGGCAACCAGGCAGAGCAAACAATGAGGTATACATGGGAGTGCTAGATCAGCTGCAGGTGTGAGAGTGGGTGGAGGAGGAAGAGAGGGCATGTGCAGTAACGCACAGGCACCAGAGGTGTGTGACACATGGGATAGCGGTGTGTAAGTTGATTATGATGTGGTGTTACCTCAGGAGACGGCCTGGGAGCAGCCACACCTATGTAAGTGGTGAGGTGTTGTCTTATGAGTGTGGTTGAACACTGGCCAGCGTGCTTATAGCAGGATGACATGAAGTTTGAGTGAGGCATGATAGTGGAATGAGTCGATTGGGCAGGCCGCACTATTTGTCGGAACTCTCCAGAATGTCCCTCGAACCGGTTCTGGATGGCACAGAGCATTATCCCATCTCTGTGGGGGTACATGGAGTCCATGAAGGGCTGCAAATGTTCACCAAGCAGTGAAACACATAAAGGAAATATTATTATTAAATATACTGTATATACTGTATATTGTACTTATATACAGTATAGACATATGCAAAAGTTTGTGCTCCCTGATTAAATGACATGTTCAGTTGATTTTCTAAGTATTTCTAAGTTTCTAAGACTCAGAGTGAACACATCCTCTACAGAGACACACATCTGCATTTGCTGAACTGAGCATAATGGAAATGTGCAGAAGTTATGGCACCTTTAATATTATGTGTTTCAGTTTGTTCCCAATATATTAAACTCAGGAAATAAACATAAAAATTGTGTGCTAAAATAACATTTCTGTTCCCTGTAGAGGGTGTGTGGACCTATTTTCACAAACAATAAGACCCCCGGTCAAACATTTCATTTGGGGTACTGATTCCAAAGGTTTGAATATGACTGTATAATACATATGGGATGTAGATATGATTTGTTTTTGCCTCTAAGTCATTGTCCCTGGCTTGTGGGTACACCCACACTCTGTGTGTGTCTCTTTTCCAGCTCCTGGCCTTTTTCTCCGGAAATCCTCTGCATGTCTGCTCTCTGCAGTGCACTGTGTGTTGATGGCCTTGGGGTGCCGGGCCTACCCACACTTCAGCCTGCGTGTTAGACGGAGGGAGCGTAACTGACTCTTTCTCCCTCTGTGCTAGGTTCTCTGTGTTTGGCCTTGGCTCGCGGGCCTACCCACACTTCTGTGCGTTTGCCCACGCAGTGGACACGCTGTTTGAAGAGCTAGGGGGAGAACGCATCCTCCGCATGGGCGAGGGAGATGAACTCTGCGGCCAGGAGGAGTCCTTCAGAACCTGGGCCAAGAAAGTTTTCAAGGTATGGGGCGATGAGCCATTCTGTGAACCGTGGGAGGGACTGAGCACACTGACTGGGAATACCTCAATGAGACCACACCTCTACGAAATGTGAGGTGTTATCTTTTGCGTGAGGTTGAACAATGGCCAGCATGCTCTCGGCAAGATGACATAAAGCTTGAACGAGGCATGATAGTGAAATGCTTCAATTGGGCTCTTGTTGGACAAACGCTGGGCAAAGACATGCCCCGAGTGTGCATCAACTAGTCTACAGTTAATAGGGCTGCCCACCGCTACGGGCAGGTGTGCTCACTGCCCCCTAGTGTGTGTGTTCACTAGAGTGTATGTATGTGGGTGTTTCACTTCACAGACGGGTAAAATGCGGAAGACTAATTCCTCTGTGTGCAAACACAAATGGCAAGAAATGGCTCTAATACTCTGTACTCAGAGAATGATTGGCCTCACCTAAATGAAGGCATGATGTCCTGCCTGCAGCCCTGTGCCTGATCAGTGGGGAGGACGAGCCCACTTCTGGAGGGAAAGGTGGTGACGCCACCCCCCCCTATTTTTAAGGGCTCGGGGGTTATTAATCACCATGGGCTCTTATGGGTTAATTGCTTGAACTTGGTTGGTAAGACAAGAATATGTGAAGCCTCCTGAAAAAAGCATCCCAAGTTGCTCCTCAATATGCCATACAAATTCTTCTTTAGAGTATATGACTCAGTGAAGTCAGCTTCCACACTATATTATAATATGTGTTCATAAAAAACATTGTAGAGACTAATGCTATAGAATGCTCTATATGGCAGGTTATTTTCAGGCTTTAGGTGATGAAAGATAATTACATCTAACTGTTAATATATGCCTTACAAGAGGAAGTAAGCAGAGCTAGCCTAAAACCATGGCTAACACTGGTTATAAACAAGGCACCTGTTGTTGACAGTGCTTGTGTACTAGCCAACATAATCATTTAGCTTTTATAAGGCATTTGTTAGTATAACTTTAATATTTAGTGTGTATTTGGTTTGTTTTTAGCTAACTGGAAATTGTAGCACTCGGCTAGCTGGCAACAGGTGCTAGATTGTTAGCAGTTCGCAACCAATGCTAAATGATTAGCAGCAAAAAGAGCTGCTGGTGTTAGCTGCTAATGTTAGCTGGTGGGTTACACGAACGTTAAGTGGTGCTAGGTCCTCCAAAATGGGTGTATTTCTTGTGCTATATACAGAATTTTCCTTTTTTTCGTGACAAGAGATTGTACACAATGTTGGCATGGATGTACACCTGTGCCTGATCCAGAAAGTATGAACCTTGTTACAGTGTCTTACAGAGCATTACAACATTCATGTTTACAATATTCAAACGAACAGATATCATAATAAGTTATGAACTATGGCAATAGCAAGCTACATACTCTTGTTTCATATGTGGCTATTAGATAGATAGATAGATAGATAGATAGATAGATAGATAGATAGATAGATAAGGGTGGTAAAGTATGAACAGAAGTAAGTAGAGGCTCAGCAAAAATAATTAACTATAAATAATACCGTCAGCTACAGATAAATATATCTCACTTATTACAATGAGGCAAGAATATATACAAAAAAATCTGTCTACAAATATACAAATACATAACTACTTATATAAGCAATTCTGCACACTTATGATAAGAATTGGGAGACCTTATGTATGCCATATAACGCCTTATAAATGCATTAAGTAATATGAATTCAGGAGGATGCATAGGAAGTCCAAATTGGCCCTGTATATAGACTAGGTGTGTATAATCGGTACAAGCTAATGCTTTAGGCAAAAACATAAACACTCTATATATCATATCTTTCAGGCTGCCTGCGACGTGTTCTGTGTCGGTGACGACGTGAACATAGAAAAGGCAAATGATTCACTGATAAGCAACGACCGCAGCTGGAAAAAGAGCAAGTTCCGTATGACGTACACAGCTGAAGCCCCGACGCTAACACAAGGTACAGTATGGCCTCAAGAACAAGGCCGTTTACGCGCGATGATTCACCGTCCTAGAAACCCAGCACTCTGCTATTATATTACAGTCTGCTTAAACCTACTCTTTATCATGCAAGTTCTTTCATGGCTGAGAGGACAATAACGGCTGCCACCTCCTCCCGAGTGCAATTCAAAAATCATACACAATATCAGAAAATGCCATGTTTACGTGAGATTGAAAAATCTACTTAGGTTGCTGTTTTGTGGAGGGCAGCATGTTTCTAACCCCTTCTTTCAACTTTGAGCAACATCCAGAAGCAGAGCTGCCACTTTCAGTTCTTCCGTGAAGCAGCCGCGTGACCGCACACGTTTGTCTGTTGACTGATGCTTGTATTCCTTCCTCAGCTCTCTACAACATTCATAAGAAGAAGGTGTACGGAGCGAAGGTGCTGATGAGACAGAACCTTCAAAGCGTCAAGTCAAAGTAAGTGATCTGATCAGAGAGCTGGTCCTCTATAAACATAGGGTGCACTAACCTGCCATGAACACTAAACCCATTCAGCTGCAAATTACAGGTATTTGTATTTATGTATATATTGATGACATGTAATATATTTCATTGCCATCCTGGTGCTAAATTCTTTGCATGTTTATTACATCAAGAAATGCAGCAGACTGGATTTATTTGATGGATTTTTCATGTTACTGATTGCATAAAATGTACTTAATAGTTCCACACAATAAAGTTGCAACATGTGTAATAATTACATGCAGTACGTTTGATTAGTCCACTAGTTAGTTAATAACACTAATAGTAGGTTTACTCCCCATGGTATAAGCAGCTGCTCAAACAGCTGTCATGCTACCAGCTAACCGTTACCCAGCAAACAAGCCAAGTTACAATGTAAAGGGCTTTAGTCAAAAACTGAAAACAACATAAATGGAGATACAAGACTTGGTTCCGCCAGCAGTGAAAGGTTAACCCATGAGAGCCCATGGTGATGTATGTGTCATAAGACCTTGATTAGTTAACTAGTTACCCTGATTGGCTTGTTATTTTGTAATGTATTGTATTGTTCAGGCATAAATCAATAATCTCCAGTGAGGTCCAGAATCAAAAATCTCCAGTGAGGTCCAGAATCAGTAATCTCCAGTGAGGTCCAGTATCAGTAATCTCCAGTGAGGTCCAGTATCAGTAATCTCCAGTGAGGTCCAGAATCAATAATCTCCAGTGAGGTCCAGTATCAGTAATCTCCAGTGAGGTCCAGAATCAATAATCTCCAGTGAGGTCCAGAATCAGTGATCCCCAGAGGGTCCAGAATCAATAATATCCAGTGAGGTCCAGAATCAATAATCTCCAGCGAGGTCCAGAATCTATACTCTCCAGTGAGATCCAGAATAAATAATCTCCAGTGAGCTCCAGTATCAATAATCTCCAGTGAGGTCCAGTATCAATAATCTCCAGTGAGGTCCAGAATCAGTGATCCCTAGAGGGTCCAGAATTAATAATATCCAGTGATGTCCAGAATCAGTAATCTCCAGAATCAGTAATCTCCAGTGAGATCCAGAATTAATAATCTCCAGTGAGGTCCAGAGTTAATAATTAATAAATAATATATATTTGAATATTTGGGATATTTTTCCTAGAAGAAAACCTGAAAGTAAGGAACAGAAACTTTTAAAACAGTGACTGCTGTTCATTTATTATTCATTTATTATTTATTTTATTATTATTTTTTTTTTATTCAAGTTCACATTCTCAAGACTTTAAAGTGGCATTGATTCACTCATCAGAGGGTTTTGCAAAACCTTATCTAGACCTTGCCAGTTTGAGTGCATGCTGTCATTAAAGCAAAAGAGAGAGATAGCAGACACCAAGGAATAATGTTCAGATTCTACTTTTCCCTCAATTTGCTATGTATGATAATGTCATTTGTGATAATAAAAAAACACCTTTGTATTAAATTAGGGAAAAAATAATAATAAAAAAATTATTTAAAATTGAAGCATTTTCCGTAGTGCTCTCAGCCTTTTGGACCCCACTGTAGCTACAGAGAAAGCGCTAATAACAGGTTTACACCGCAGAACAAATGATGGTACAAGCAGATGTTCAAACAGCTGTCATGCTAACCGTTACCCAGCAAACAAGCCAAGTAACAATGTAAAGGGCATGTTTTTAAAAATATGTCAAAAACTGAAAAACAACAAAACTGGAGATACAAGGCTTGGCCCTGCCAACAGCGAAAGGTTAACCCATAAGAGCCCATGGTGACGTATGCATCATAAGCCCTTGATTAGTCCACTGGTTAGCCTGATTGGCTTGTTATTTTGTAATAATTGGCTTGTAATAATCTCCAGTGAGGTCCAGAATCAATAATCTCCAGTGAGGTCCAGAATCAATAATCTCCAGTGAGGTCCAGAATCAATAATTCCCAGTGAGGTGCAGAATAAATGATGATGTGTAAGTGACGTATGTGTCACAAGCCATTACTAAATCTGGAAAGTTCCTTATACAGCTTTATCTTTCATTTCAACTCACAGAGCCCCTATACTGACCTATACTGAATGTCCTGGACGCAGTCACATGACAATATATTGGTGAACATGTGACCTCGTTTACAAAATGGCAACGTGCTTGGTTAGTGCATGAGACAGAATCAGCTCATTTTAAAAGATTTTTTAAAAAATGTCGTTTTTGCTTTGAAAATATGTTCTATATTACACAGAACCCATTCTGACTCCATATCTAGAACAAAATAATGAAATACAAGTTAGGAAATGGTTGTTGAAGCATATGTTCCTTTGTTACATATGTATTTTGTTTTCTTAATAGTTACAGAAGACGTCATGTGACCTCTTTGTCGCAATAAGACTGAACTTTAATGGTCTTATGACTGAGACCTCATCATTGTCCTTTAAGGGGAAATGGGTCTGGGCTCTTATGGGTTAAATGTGAGTTTCAGAGATGAGGGAGCACTATTTTGTATATTTCTACAGCAGTGGTTCTCAGGCTGGTCCTCAGGACCCGAGTGATGATACACAGTTTTGGTTGATCCCAGTGCATGGGGGTCTACTCTTTGTGGAAGGTGTTCAGTTTAAACAGCAACCTTGTAAGTGTTTGTGAACGTTTTTATTGGATTGTGTTGTATATATCAATGAATTGATTTGGTGTAGCTAGCTAGATGTGTGACTTGGAGTACACTTGAGCAACAGTCGGTTGTCAAAGCATCAGGCTAAATATCATAATTACTTGAGATGGCTGTCAAATTCCATGAAAAACCTTTCTCTGATGCAGACCAGGCCTACAGTATGAACACATTTCATTTTGGGAATTCATTGGTGACAACTTTGCCAACTTGGCTAGATACCTACCATAACATGCTGTTTCGGAATTTCTTTTGGGCATCAGCAAAACAAATAACAGCTGGGGGTTTCCAATCTTTTCAAACTCATGGCCCACACAAATGACCACGAAAGCATCCATGACCTACAAACAGATTTAGGCTCAGATTTAAGGCTCAGGTTTCCAAAGCGTTCTAGCATTGAGGTCATCTTAGCTGTTAGAGAGAGTGCTCAGTGTGATGCTCACTCTACCATTTAAGAATCATCTTTGTGCTAATCCAGCCGTGGTCATTGTTTCTGGACTCACCTAATGAGATGTAGTTTGGTGGCTACCGAGTGCTGTATGTCAGGCCAAGGAGAGGAAAGTTGCACACAGAGTTCTAGATCAGTTCAAGAAGTTTAGATACATAGTCACAAATGTTTAGTCTCCAAATTATGGGGCAAAGACAGCCAAATGCAGTACTAGCAGTACTAAGGTGGACCACCGGGGCTCCAAAGCCCATAGGTGAAGAACCATTGATCTAGGCAAGGTTAATGCCTGTTGAGCACATCATGGGAACACAGGATGGAGACAAGAAGATAGGATAACGTGAAAATAGCTTTAAAACGTGCGTGATTGCAGACTGTTTACTGCACATTTCTGAGCATTAATGAACTCTTGGATGTGTTTACGTTTGTGACGTCTCGGGCCCATGACTCGGGCTTGCGTTAGCCCCGGGGATTTTGAGGGCTTCAGCAATTTCTGTCCACCTTTTTTCCTTTTCCACTCTGTGGTGGTAGAAATGGGAAGATACGTCAAAGAGGCACTCTTGTTCACTCCACAGCTCCACCAGCTTCTCCTCCTTTTGAACAGTCCAGGAGAACCGCGGTTTCCGAACCCTCGCCAGACCCTCCATGTCGAATCTCCGCCAGACATTCCTGTACTTGGCTTGCGGCTTCCCGTTTGGAGCTGAAAAGAGCTCTCCTATTGGTTGTCGACAATGTTCACGTCACTATTTGCGTGAGCCAAGACCTACGACTTATGATAATATTAAACACAGTTGATTTTATCGGAACGCCAGGACGAGAAACAGACTGACTTAAAACAGTAATCCTGACCACCTTACACTAAACGATCGAGATGGCGCAAGCGCGATACAACTCTAGCAAGGCTCTCATGATTTTGTTCCGACTTTGGAAATTTGTCTGCAACAGTAAAATCGCTTCAAAATCGTTTGGTGTAAGGTCAGCATTACACTTAACAGCTCCAACTGATGAGAGTCTGAACCAGTACATATCCAGTATACCACATATACTCTTGATGTATCACAGTATTATATTTCTCCATATCTCCACCTCTAATATATATTTAGTTGTGTAAAAACTTTGATCTCTTTTTCTGCACACTTTAAAAGCTCTAGTTCCCCTTTCAGTTTAGTGTCAGGTTTGACAAACTAGAATTGACACGCGCTGAGCTGAAGGCAAAGCAAGGATTTATTGTTAATAATGCAACAGTGTAGTTGAACAAGAGAAACCAAGCAAACATCAAAAGCAGAAGGCATAAAACCAAACACACAGGCAAGAGTCAGAACCAAGATGGAAAATAAGAAGGGCAACCAAAACAAGAGGGCAAAAGACAAAAGAGTACACGAGAAACAAGCAAGGTCAGAATCAGAGTAACAGTCAGAGATAGCTAGGAAGACCGCTCAGTAATGGCACAGTGTAGCAATACTTCACAATGGGTGCGTGTGAACCAGGAGCTTATAAGCAGACAGACTAAATGAGATGCAGGTGTGAATAATTAATACTCTGGCGATGACGAATGAGGAAACGGGGCGTGATTGGGCGATGACGGACATGTGACTATGACATCATCGGGTAGTGGGTTCTGGGAGTTGGAGTTCGGGAGATCAGAGGCAGAGGGGAAACCCGGAAGCGTGACATTTAGTGAAAATTCATGATGGACAGACCAATAGAATTGCTCCAGAACTGCTTAGAAATAAACCTTGTTCTATCAGCCTCCACTGCAGGTTAAGAAAGCTGTTTCACCCTCCTGTAAAGTTCCATTCTGGAGGTGTTTAAGGTGGATTGTGTAATTCCATGAGTGCTGTTTTATAGTTTGATGTCTTCACTTTTATTCTAGAGTAAAGCCTTAAGATAAACATAAGGAGAATCCATCTTCTATGAGTAGCCGTGTCTAAACGTTTGATGGTAGTGTGTTTGCATGACTGTGGAAGTCTGCAGAACATACTAAGGAAAATGCCCCACTTGTAGCAGCAGCTAAGGTCAGTGTACAAGACTGTTTAGAGGGATGTGTGGTTTAGCAAATCAAAAGGTTACATGGATAATATGAAGTTCCACTGTGTAGTACCAGAACCCATCTTTGGTGCACCCCAGCCCAGTTTATCCCGTGGTTATTGCCATTCCTTATTCTCTGGTTAACTGCAATCGTCGTGACTTTCAAACAAACTTCAGGTGAGTTTTAGGAGCCTTTGCATTAGGCCAGGCTAGTGAAACTCACTTGTAAGGTAAGTTTCCAGCAACTAAGGTTCTGTGAAAGTTCCCCATGTAAGTTCTAAGAGTCTAAGAGGCAAAACTCTCCATGATAGTGTTGGATGACTGTTCTCAGCTTCAGTGCTCACCGCCTGTTGACTGCAATCCCTGCAATATCTCCTGCCAGATCTGGCCAGCAATACAGAGCTAATCTGAAATCAGTGACGCGTTACCTTGATACCATAGTACCCAAGCTTTGGCCTGTATCTAATCTGATCTAGCCAATCAGGAACCATCAGGTGCGTCTGAGTGTTACAGCCAGGTGTGATGGAGTGATGCCGGATCGAAACTCTCCAGCTCAGTAGATGTCCAGGAGCAGAGTTTGTCTTCTATGCTGTGCAGGATTAGCATCATATCGACCACAACAGAACAGAAATAATCCCTTTTTAAGAGATAGCTATGCTTGACGATGGTGAACCATATCACAATGTCTTAATCACATGGAGTGTCTGCCATTCAGTTGCTGATTTACTTCCAGACATGCTTATTATATTCAAGCATTTAATATACATAACAATCCAGATAGAAGACCCCAAAATGACATTTCTCCATAACTTTAAGACTTGTACTTTTCATGTGAAGCACTCAATGGCAAACAAATAACTCGTTTTCTGATGAAGCAGAATAGGAATAGGCTGTGTACTTTGTTTTCAAGCTCAGATTTAATGAAATTTCATTTATACTCGCTTGTTTTAATGCATCTTCCACCCGACCCTGAAAAGGGGTGTGGCAGCATTGGAACAGCACTCTTTGTCAGTCCCTGTATTTGCATGCTGAGAGTGCTCCTCTAATGCTGCCACACCCCTATTCAAGGTCGAAGGAACAGGCATTAAACTGAGCGAAACTAGCGACTCCTGATGCGATTTCATTAATCTCGGTCTCTTCCAATTGGAGCCGCTGGCCTTACCTATTTTTAATGCATGTTTCACTTGACCTTGTACGAAGGTGTGGCAGCTTTTCAATAGCCCTCCTTTTTTCGGGGCCCTGCATTTGCATGCCGAGAGCACACTCCTCCCGCCAACAGCACTCAGTACACTCAATGTGCACAAGTACAGAAATAAGAGCAAGCTGCTTTCAAAAACACCCATCCCACGTGCTTCCACTTTGGATTTATGATGTAGGTCAATCTGCAATCACTTCATTCTTTTGTGTCATGTGCCTCCTCCTCTTTTTCAGCCGATCCACCATATACATCCAGCTCCATGCCAACAACCACGAAAGCCTGAAATACCTGCCTGGAGACCACTTGGGCATCTTTCCTGGCAACCACGAGGACCTGGTTACAGCTCTCATAGACAAACTAGAGGATGCACCTCCTGTCAATCAAATCGTTAGGGTGGAGTTTCTGGAGGAGAGGAACACAGCACTGGGTAATGGCAGAGTATATATAAGCTTATGTCTTGTGTCTGTAATGATAAGTGTATTAGTATATACAGTATCAGCCAAAACTCTGGACTAAAAGCCAGAAGGCCAGAGACCCCGGGGGTGGGAGTTGGGGGGTTTGTCACTCAATGTGTCTAACCTACTTTTAAGACATTTAACATTCAAAATTTAAGCTATTATGGCATATTTAGTAAGTATTATGCTAGGTGATTCTGAATCGATTCTCACAAAAAGTCTTATCATTGTTTAACCTCCTGACTGCTAGATGGCAGTGTTATAATCTAGCTTCAGCCAGTAGACTCTTTCACTTCAATGTAAACAAGTAGCATACAGGTGTACCGCTAATGTAGCATTAGCAAACCAACAGGACAGGCCATTTTAAAAAGGATGCAATGACAAAAACAGACCCATGTGAAAAAAGTGATATGCATTATCACACACTCAAGCACTCGAGGATACTGAACTTAATTTGTTACTTTGACCAAATATCTTCAGGAGTGACACATTACCATAATAAAAAATGATATATATTATATATTGATTAATATATATGGGACTAGAGGATGACCAACACAAACTGTGCAGCAGTAGATGAGCTATCGTCTCTGCTGACTGTACACCTACAATGTGGAGGTACCCAGCAGGGCAGGAGTGTCTAATCGAGTGGACACAGTGATCCACTCTCAACAGGGAGTTATTAATGTATTGTTATTAATACTAAGAGTCAATGTGTGGCTCAGCTGAGGGGAGGGGCTGAGCACACTGACCAGGAAAACCTTGACGAGACCCAAAGACACACACACACACACAGATACCCTGCGCGAGTGAACCAGAGTGCTCTATTTATACATAACGTGCCAAACATACCAAAACGCAACTTAGCCCTCTCTATGGGTCCTTCACCCCTCAGTCTCATCCCAGTGTGTGGTGTGTAAGCCACATGTCCTCTCTTCCTCTCACTGGAGAGAGGGCCAGTTTATAAGGGTACAGTGCCCCGTCTTCTGACCACATGCCCACTTCTGGAGGGAAAAGGCAGGGACTCCACCCCTCCCCTGCCACAAATGGTATTTGTAGACTGTTAAACACTCTCAGTCATCCTAGGTAGGTGTTCATTAAGCCGCCCGAAAGAATGCCAAGAGACTGAGACAAAGTGGGGCAACTTTAAAAAAGCTAAAGTGGTTCTGATTAGAGTTTAGACCCTGCGTAATCCCATAGGCAATACTTTTGATGTCTTCACTGTTCTAAAATAAATACACCCCTTCTATGAGTAGGTGTGTAAGGTTTGAAAGGCAGTGCAGCCGTGCAAATGCCTAACAATTAAAGGAATAATAAATAAAGAGCTTATTTATTTGCCTTACATTCTGCCTTATTAGGTATAAATGCCTGGAGGCGGATGTTCAAAGGGCCTTGCGTCCATTTCTCTGTCTAGACTTGCAGATATAAAAAAAAGGCCAAATAGAGTAAATACAGATCAAATGATTCACATAAGTGAAATGCCTGAGGCTGCAGAACGGTACCCTGCCTTCAACTGAAGTCTCATATATTATAGAACTGCAGATATGGGTAATTGACTGATTAGTGCTGTCACTACACAGTCGAGTCCACCGTGGATGCCTTTATGTCCAAGGATTTATCTGAGACTTCCAGTGACATGACAACAGAAGTGTTCAACCCACAGATTGGACCCATATTCTACATATTTCCATTATTATATGGCTTTATGCAGCAAAAGCATTCATAATTCCTTTTTTACCCTTTTATACTATGACTTTAGGCCTGATTTATGTAAATCGACTGTGTGGAGTCCAGCCTGAAACACTTCTGGTGACGTCATGATATACCCATTTGAATGCAGCAGTCAGTTCAGCGCATTCTTTTTCTTCGCCCCATAGGCGTGATCAGTAACTGGACGGATGAGAGTCGTATTCCTCCCTGCACCATCTATCAAGCCTTTAAATACTTCCTGGACATCACAACCCCACCCAGTCCTCTCCTGCTGCAACAGTTTGCTCCTCTAGCCACCAGTGAGAAGCAGAGGAAGAAACTGGAGGTTCTTAGCAAGGTACGCTCCAAACAAACACATCAAGAACATAATGTTTCAATGTCAGCAGGAAGTGTTATTAACATTTGTACATATATATATATATATAAAGTTAATAAATAATGTATATATATATATATTTTTTTTTTTTTCCTAAATACAAATATGGTAAATGCGTTTTTAGGCTATTTATATCTTGCTTATTAGATCAGAGTTAGAAGAACAGGACATGGTTTGGTTCTTGACCTTTTGCTGCACTCTAGTCATTACATGTAAGCCCATCAGCAGCATGCCTGAATCAGTTTCATGAAAGACAAATTAGATAAGCTAGACAGATGTAGACATTTCCTAATGCCCAATGCATCGGGCCACAACGTTTTTACACTCTGGCAGGTAAAATAGCAGAGCTTTTGGTCAAGTGACCGCTTGCCTTGGAATTTTTTCAGACATTGAACTAATCAGACAAAACTTCCATAAGCCGACACCTTGTCATGACCGCGGTTCCCCTTTGCTGATCATAGATGCTGTACCACTGACTAAAGTTTGCTAATATCAGGGAATAAAAGCTTAAATCATCGAAAAAATAATTGCACCCATAAGGAATCATTCGACAGGAATGAAACTTTAAATTGAACACATTAAATACAGAGCTGTTTTGAGATTTCACCATTTTCTGGTCTGTAAAACTGAAAGAAATGAAAGAATAAAGTCGAGTCCCACACATTTTATCTCCTAGTTTTTGGCCATTTATCAGCACTCAAAGGTATCGGGTGTTTAAAGCACATTTGGGCCAAAAGAGTTTCAGAATGTCTGTTTTAACAGTAGTTCTGAAATCATAATTAAGGTGAAACGTCCTACACTTCTTCCTTTTCCATTTCATTCCCTACATGAAATGTTGAATTTACTTAAAAACCTTATGTCAAGCGGTCCCACGCAACTGTGTTAGGTAGCTTTTAAGATACTTGATTGAGTAAAGCATATATATCGAATTCAAGTCAGCCACACTAAAGTGATTTTCATGTAATATCCAAAAAAAATTAAGTTCCATGCAGATGTGTTAAGTACACTATCCTGCCAAAAGTATTCACTTACCCTTCCAAATCATTGAATTCAGGTGTTCCAATCATTTCCATGGCCACAAGTGTATAAAACCAACTTTCTGTAGAGTCAATCTCTACAGACCTCCAAACTTCATGTGGCCTTCAGATTATCTCAAGAACAGTGTGTACAGAGCTTCACGGAACGGGTTGCCATGGCCGAGCAGCTGCATCCAAGCCTTACATCACCAAGGGCAAAGCAAAGTGTCGAATGCAGTGGTGTAAAGCGCCACCACTGGACTCTAGAGCAGTGGAAACGTGTTCTCTGGAGTGACGAATCACGCTTCTCCTACTAGCAAACCTATGGACGAGTCTGCGTTTGCCGGTTGCCAAGAGAACGGTACTTGTCTGACTGCATTGTGCCGAGTGTAAAGTTCCATAAAGGTCCATAAAGACATGGATGAGCGAGTTTGGTGTGGAAGAACTTGACTGGCCTGCACAGAGTCCTGACCTCAACCCGATAGAACACCTTTGGGATGAATGAAAGTGGAGACTGCGAGCCAGGCCTTCTCATCCAACATCAGTGTCTGACCTCACAAATGCGATTCTGGAAGAATGGTCAGAAATTCCCATAAACACATTCCTAACCCTTGTGGAAAGCCTTCCCAGAAGAGTTGAAGCTGTTATAGCTGCACAGGGTGGGCCGACATCATATTAAACCCTATGGACTAAGAATGGGACGTCACTCAAGTTCATATGTGTGTGATGGCAGACGAGCAAATACTTTTGGCAATATAGTGTAGCGCACACAGTGGAAGAAGGCAGGCTAAGGGAAAAGACAACACAAAGACCAAGAGCCAATGGAAAAGATGTTGAGTTATACTCAACAAAGATTACACTGACCAAACAAAGACTTATGAAGTAAATTCACTTCACAATTCACTTCATTTCATTGAAACAACACAACTGACTCAAAATTGTCTTCCAACCAATCACAGGCTTAGCAGGTGAATGCCCTCCCCCCGTCCAAGTGTGGCATTCACACTCAACAGCATGCAGCTCAGTCTGATCAAGTGTTGGTAAAAGTGCTGTGATTTGTTGAAGGTTTTTTTTTCTTTTTGTCAGCTTTACTCATCTCAGTAATGCATTCAGATCCATTGTCCGACACTTCCTCAGAGTGCCGCTAAAGACGCCGCCACGCGTGACTCCGGCTTTGCTTTTCAAATTAGCAGCAATTTTCTCAGTCAGATCATTCATTAGCCCTCCAACTCTCTCGCTTCCCCTCGCCAATCACTCAGTGTCAATGCCATTTTCTTCTGCCTCAGAAATATTTCCCTCTCACTGCCTCCCACTGTAACACGCTTTGCAGTCCTTCGCAATGTTGCTAAAAATGGCTGCCAAGGCAGTGAGTCACCCTCTTCCTGGTTCAGCTGAGTCTCAAAGAAGGATGGAGTGAATGAGAGAGAGGAGAGACAGAGAGACATCGAGAAGCAGTGGATGGAATACAGGAGAGAATCACCATGATGCATTTTTTGTGTGGCTTTTACAGTGGAGGTTATTGGCGATTCCCATGAGGTTCTCAGGGAGATGGAAGTGCTAGTGTGTCTGGAGGAAAGCACAGAGGCTGTGAGAGGTGTTAGTGTTACTGTCACCTGTCGGCTCCTTAAAGCTCCCGATTTTGTCACCACTTTTCAAATGATCTGAATGACTTGCTTCAGTCTCCCTTCAGGCTCTTCCTCTCTTCCAAAGAAAACAGGAATACGAAAGGATGTAGGAGGTTAAATGGGCACTTTGGACAAAATGAAAAATGTAACCATCACTAGATGGGTTATAATATCATTCCTGGGGTCCTTGTGGCATTGTAGAACATCCCATGTTGCTCCCAGGATCATTGTTGGATTCAAGAGCACTCTATGTTGTTCTAAGGATGGATACCTGTGGCATTTTAGGACACACCACATAATCCCATGGGTCCCTGTGGTATTCTAGTGCTCCCTGCACACTATTGCATGGATCTTAGTGGCATTCTGGAATGTTCCAAATCGTTCCGTCGTTCCTTGTGGCATTCTAGAATCGTTCTACATCATTCCGTCATTTCTTGTGGCATTCTAGAATTACTCTACATTGTTTTGTGGTTCCTTCTGGCATTCTAGAATAGTAGGGCTGTACCCGACTCAGAATTTTGTCAGTCGAATCGGATTCGCCCGTCCTGGCTGACGATTCAGCGGATGTGGCTCAGCGGATAACACCACTAACNCTCCGACTGACGATTCGACTCGTTGACTTCTAGAGGGCAGCCCTACTAGAATGCTCCACATTGTTCATTGTTTCTTGAACACTCCACATTCTTCTGTAGGTCCTTGTTGTATTCTAGTGCTCCATATTGCTTTATGGTTCCTTGTAGCTGTCTAGAACATCATTCTGTGGCTCACTATGCCATTCTAGCATACCACATTGAGCATTGTCACACGGACCCTTGTGTGTTGTAGAGCACTCCACATTGTTCCACGGATCCTTATGGCAAACTGTTTTTGTGACAATATAGATTGTTCCACAATTATCCATGGTTCCTTGTAGTTTTCTAGAACACTCATTGTTCTGTGTATTCTTGTGGTATTCTAGACCACTCTGGATTGTGCCTTGGATACTTGTCGCATTTTAGAATAATCCATACTGTCCCATATATCCATGTGGCTTTTTAGAATGCTCCACATTTCTTTCTGGTGGCATTCTAGAACACTCTGCATTTTAATGTTTTGTAGATCCTAGTAGTGTTCTAGAATGCTCCACATTGATTTATGGTTCAATGTGGCATTGTAGAACACCCCCTGTTGCTCCCTGGATCCCTGTGGTATTCTAGAACACTCCACATTGTTCTGTGTATACTCATGGAATTATAGAACGCCACACATTATTACATGGATCTTTGTGGATCAATATTGTATTCGAGAGCCCTCGCATTGTTTTATGAATCCCCATGGCATTCTAGGACCACAGATCCGTCATTGTGGCATTCTAGAGCTGCCCACACATCACATTCTAGAACATCATGCAGCTTTGCAAGGGTCCTTATGGCATTCTAGAATGCTCCACATTTTTCCGTGGTTCCTTGCGGCATTATAAAATGTGCCACATTGTTCGTTGTTTCTTTGTGGCATTCTAGAACACCCAACATTCTACACTAGATCCTATTCTAGAACGTTCCACATGCTTCCATGGTTCATTGTAGCTTTGTAGAAGACTCTCATTATTATATCCCTGTGGCATTCTAGAATATTCCATATGGTTCCATGGATCCTTATGGCATTCTAGAACACTCCATGTTGCTTGCTGGAGCTTTGTAGTATTCTACAACATCCCACATCGTTCTAAGGATCCAGATGGCATTCTAAAACACCCCACATTATTACATGGATCCTTGTGGCATTCTAGAACTACCCAAGCATAATTCTCTTTATCTTTGTGGCGTTCTGTAGCAGACGCCATATCATCTGCATGATGTTCCAGAACATCCCCAATCGTTCTATGAAACTTTGTGGTGTTCTTCACCACTCAGTGTTGTACTGTTGTCTGTGTGCAGGGTCTACAGGAGTATGAGGAGTGGAAGTGGTATAACAACCCCACTATGGTGGAGGTGCTGGAGGAGTTCCCTTCGCTGCAGGTGCCCTGCACCCTGCTGCTCACCCAGCTGCCTCTGCTCCAGCCACGGTACTACTCCATCAGCTCCTCACCGGACCTCCATCCAGGCGAGATCCACCTGACAGTGGCTGTGGTCTCCTACCGCACAAGAGGTAAATAAGCCAGTCTAAATACAGTGTTGAGGAATTTTTCCCAAGAGGTCTTAATTAGTAGTAGCTGGATTGAGAAAGAAGTATTGCTATTTCCAGTACAGAAATATTGATAATTCTGATATTTAAGAATAATTTGTTTTTCCAATCCTGATGTGAATCCTGCCATGAATGGATAAACATTGTTAGAAGAGATGTTGAACCTCTGTATATATCAGCAGTGTATTTCATACCATTGCAAACAATTTCAAGCATAATTTTGTTGTCCGCATTTAGTAGTTTCTGTTGTAGGTATTTCCCATATTATGTCCACAATGTAGCTGTAACATTACAGTAATTGCAGTAACAGGACAGCAGTTTTGCCAGTGTAATACTGTTTAGTTTCTGTATAGATACTGCAGTTGCCAACCCACTGAATGTACAGATGCACTATACTGTTATTACAGTAAGGTATTATAATCAGCAGTGCTGCAGTAAACTGCAATTACTCTTTATGTGGCAATTCTGGTAATTACTTATATTCTGAAGGGTAGTCTTATTCTTAAGGATAGTCTTATTCTTAAGGATAGTCTTATTCTATAGGATAGTCTTATTCTATAGGGTAGTCTTATTCTAAAGGATAGTCTTATTCTATAGGATAGTCTTATTCTAAAGGGTAGTCTTATTCTAAAGGATAGTCTTATTCTATAGGGTAGTCTTATTCTAAAGGATAGTCTTATTCTATAGGATAGTCTTGTTCTATAGGGTAGTCTTATTCTAAAGGATAGTCTTATTCTATAGGATAGTCTTATTCTAAAGGGTAGTCTTATTCTAAAGGATAGTCTTATTCTATAGGGTAGTCTTATTCTAAAGGATAGTCTTATTCTATAGGATAGTCTTATTCTAAAGGATAGTCTTATTCTATAGGATAGTCTTATTCTTAAGGATAGTCTTATTCTATAGGATAGTCTTATTCTATAGGATAGTCTTATTCTTAAGGATAGTCTTATTCTAAAGGGTAGTCTTATTCTAAAGGATAGTCTTATTCTATAGGATAGTCTTATTCTTAAGGATAGTCTTATTCTAAAGGATAGTCTTATTCAAAAGGATAGTCTTATTCTATAGGGTAGTCTAATTCTAAAGGATAGTCTTATTCTAAAGGATAGTCTTATTCTAAAGGATAGTCTTATTCTGAAGTGTAGTCTTATTCTGAAGTGTAGTCTTATTCTAAAGGGTAGTCTTATTCTAAAGGATAGTCTTATTCTAAAGGGTAGTCTTATTCTAAAGGATAGTCTTATTCTAAAGGATAGTCTTATTCTAAAGGATAGTCTTATTCTAAAGGATAGTCTTATTCTAAAGGGTAGTGTTATCCTAATACGTAGTCTTATTCTAAAGTGTAGTCTTATTCTAAAGGATAGTCTTATTCTATAGGGTAGTCTTATTCTAAAGGGTAGTCTTATTCTATAGGGTAGTCTTATTCTATGGGGTAGTCTTATTCTAAAGGGTAGTCTTCTTCTAAAGGGTAGTCTTATTCTAAAATGTAGTCTTATTCTAAAGAGCAGTCTTATTCTAAAGGATAGTCTTATTCTAAAGGATAGTCTTATTCTATAGGATAGTCTTATTCTAAAGGATAGTCTTATTCTATAGGATAGTCTTATTCTATAGGGTAGTCTTATTCTATTAGGGTAGTCTTATTCTAAAGGTAGTCTTATTCTATTAGGGTAGTCTTATTCTAAAGGTAGTCTTATTCTATTAGGGTAGTCTTATTCTAAAGGTAGTCTTATTCTAAAGGACAGCAAAATATGAATATTTAGAGATGTTAGAATACCACATTGAGTCGATGTCAACATTACGATGTTTACCAGGCATAATGCCAGCTCATCAACTCACAGTTAAAAGAAAAACAGAGGCACCAGAGGTTTTCCTGTGACCAGGCTCCACTTAAACTTCCATAATACCAGCTAATTACAGTAAAAACGTTTTTAAAAACATTTTAACCTCTTCTTCATCCATATCTCCCAGAACGCACAAGTTTACGAAGCAGCCCGCTGTATTTCAGTTTCCACTCTAAACCTACACCTGACATTTTTGCTCACTTCAGAAAGAACATCTTTGATTGGTGTTATTGATCCCAAGTCTGAGTTTTAAAACAGATCAGCTGAAGTTCGGAATAGAATTCCTGCTCCTAGGTAAGAAAAACAAGCTCTTGAACTTGCCGAACCTGTCTGCCAGTATCTCTGCAGCTCCGTAATTATCAGGAGTTTGGAGGTGTCACTCATTTCTGCAATACAGTAAAGACCTTCTCACTTTCAGCAGCTCTTTTGACAGAAACAGGATCATTTCTCTCCGTGTGTGATTATTTAAAAGATTAGCTGCTTATAACAGGAAACTGTGACCTTTAGAAGAAGCTGCGCTGAAGTCTACCTTTGTCCCAGAACCCTTAATGAGCTCAGAACATTCTCCAGGAGAACGGATTGCCTGCTATACCGGCTCCAGTTTCGTGGGTACCGTGGATGTTTTAATAACCCGTGTTTTAATAACTCGTCTGAATTCATTTAGGAGCTGATTAGCTGATTGGTCACGGTTGATTTGCTGATATGCTGTTAAGCAGGGGTTTTTTTTTCGGTCAACAGATGTTATAAAGAAAGATGATAATCATCTCTTCGGTTCATAAATGTTAAAAAGAGAGACGATAATCATCTCTGCCACTTACGAGGTGACCTCTCTCTCACCGTCCCCGCTCTTACTGCTAAATGCATTGTAAACATGAAATGATGTGCGTAATGGCATAATTGCCGGCTAAATTATAGCAGTTCCACTTCATCTAAGACGCATGCCCTCAGACCCCAGCAGGCTTAATCAGTAAGCGGCAGATAAGCGCCGGAAAGATGCGGAATTAAACGAGTGCATGTTTAATTCTTTGCAGACGGTGCGGGTCCCATACACCACGGGGTGTGTTCCTCCTGGTTGAACAGCTTGGAAGCAGGTGACATGGTGCCATGCTTTGTCAGAGGGTAAGGTTCTTAGTACTTTCCAGATGCTACACTTGTAGTAATATACTTAGAACGTTAAACAGGTGATGCAATCAGTCATGCTGTTGCATAAAATGAGCATCCAAGACAGGCCAGATAGTCCTTTATGAGCAACATGGGGTGAATAGTACAACAGTTTAAAGGAGCAATATGAAAAACTTGCATTTCAAAATGAACCCAAATTATCAAGAAAATGTCTAAGACATCTTTTTTGCAGAATGTTTCCTGGCGCTGTTGTAAACACAGGGCTCCCTGAATATGTTGCTCTGAAATGTGTGAATATCTTTCAGCATTAAAGGTGCAATATGTAAGATTTTTAGTTTAGAATACTCCAAAATGAACTGAAAATGTCAACAGAGTGTGAAGAAATAACAGTTTTGAGGGTGTGTGAAAGATGACTACATATCATGTGGCAGATATATCTGCTGAAGTTAACGTGCTAGCCAGCTAGCACCGGCCTGTCCTGTCTCATAATATCACTTTGTACCTGAAGAGGCGATAGTGAGTCACTGTAGCATGGAGGGGAATCAGTCCAACCTTGAGGGAGATAGGAAGTAGCACTGCTCCCCTGATGGTGTATTCTAACCTCTGCTCAATCATGTTGAGGGTGCTGATCCCAGCTAGAACACTTAAGGACAAGTAGCCAATGAAAGGATGTTGAGTTACAAAGTGACTACTAGACAGGACGGACCAAGGGCTAGCTGATTAGCCTGCTAACTTCATTAGATATGCACCACAATATGTAGTCATCTTTTGCGTACCATGCAAAGTTGTTATTTCTTCACAATCTGTTGACATTTTCAGTTCATTTTGGTATTTAGTGTTTAGTATTTTAAACTAAAATTCTTACATATTGCACCTTTAATGCGGAAAGACATTCACACATTTGAGAGCAACATATGATGCCATCTGGATTACATCTTTTTCAGGGAGCCCCGTCTTTATGACAGCACCAAGAAACCTTCTGCAAGTGTTACCACAATACAGTTGTATAATCAGAGAGTGTGGATGCTAGACCAGCCTGCCTGCAGCTCAGAACTGCCTCCTACTGAACACATGTGGCCTGTTATGACTCACAGAATACTACAGTGAAGGGCCCATACAGCTATGAAGAGTCATTTAACAGACAGGATATCCACGATATGCTCAGAGAAGCATACGGTGACATGCACTACCAGTCAGAAGTTTAGACACGGTTCCTCATAGAAGGGTTTCCTTATGTCTATCTTAATGTTTTACTTTATAATAAAAGTGAAGACATCAAACTATAAAATAGCACTCATGGAATTATACAGTCCACATTAAACACCTCCAAAATGGACCTTTACGGGAGGATAAAACAGCTTTCTTAAGCTGCAGTGGAGGCTGATATAACATGGTTTATTTCTAGGCAGTTTTGGAGCAATTCTATTGGTTGTCTGGCCAATTTCAATAGACTTACAGAGTCTGTATCTTGTTGCAGAGCTCCATCATTCCGCATGCCAAAGGACAGCAAAGTGCCCTGCATTCTGGTTGGGCCGGGCACAGGAATCGCCCCCTTCAGAAGCTTCTGGCAGCAGAGACTCTTTGACCTCGAAAATAAAGGCAGGTTTAAATCCTGAAGCATGAATTCATAGACTGGACCATTCGATAATAGATCATCACGCCAGCAACTCACAGCACAGCACCACCTCTGTTAATGCAGTTCTACCTCAGTTTCATCATAGCTGTTTATTCTGAACTTTACAATCTGTGAAGATGTGTAATTGCATTAAAGGGCCCATCACCATTTTTGAGTTCACTACATGAGTCCATATGGTCCATATGCGGAAGCTAAGCTGCAAAAACAGCATGTATTGAATTTACTGTTTTTGTGATGTCACAAAAACACGCATTTAAACGTACCCATCGATTCAGATCACCGCAGTTCATTCACACTGAAGTTATTAGGCATGTTTCAGCTC
Organism: Semaprochilodus insignis; assembly: GCA_034552555.1. NCBI lineage: Eukaryota > Metazoa > Chordata > Actinopteri > Characiformes > Prochilodontidae > Semaprochilodus > Semaprochilodus insignis. The sequence goes on from CM067499.1 coordinate 22,401,687, forward strand.
AGGCTGCATTTTGAAGGTAGCCAATTAATATAAGCAGCCAATCAAAAAAGAGCTCATTTACATATATCAGTCTTAAAGGCACAGTAAGAAAAACAGCCTGCTTAATTCCAAGCAATAAGAGAGGCTGGAAAGCGGTCATGTTAAAAGGAATGATGACTGTTTTGATACAAAAAACACACATAGGATATAAATGCACAAAAACTACATTCATTCATTCATCTTCTGAACCGCTTATGCTTCGGGGTCATGGGGGGGGGGGGGGGGGGTGCTGGAGCCTATCCAAGCATTCACTTGGGGGGAAGGCGGGGAACACTCAGGACGGGCCGCCAGTCCATTGCAGGGCAGACACACACACAAGCACATTCACTCGCACATTCACACCTAGTGGGGCAATTTGGCGTCTCCAGCTCACCTGACCGCATGTCTTTGGGCTGGGGGGAGGAAACCCATGCAGACACGGGGAGAACATGCAAACTCCCAGCCAGGAATCAAACCCAGGCCCTTCTTGCTGTGAGGCTAGAGCGCTACCCACTGCCACCATGCCACTACCACCCCCCCCGAAACCCCACCCACCCAACCCCAAATAAAACAAGAACCAAAATTGGGATGTGGGCCCTTTAACACAACTTAAGTCTGTGCTTTGTGGGCAGTTTGCATAGCTCAAACACCTTACATGTAGCATGTGTGTAAGTTAACCCCTTCCTGACTTACGCAGCACAGGACAGAGCTATGCAGAACTGCCTGCAAAGCACAGACGTAGGGTTCTAAGGGTTAAATGGTACAAGGCAATTTCTACGTTGTGGCTGAGTGATGTGTAGTGACCCTTTTAAAAAGTCCCAGTATGCCTCTCAGCCAATCACACTGCAAGGCTGAACCCTTACTGTGGTGTAACTGCAGTTTCTGCAGTGCTGTTTGTAAGGTTTAGGTTTTATGAATGTACAGCAGAAAGCAAACAGTTACTCCACCTCACCAGTTTTGCCCACCTCAACTGTTCACGCAGGGATCAAGGCCTGTCCGATGATTCTAGTCTTCGGGTGCCGACAGTCGCAGATGGACCATATCTACAAGGAAGAGACCATCCAAGCCAAGAACAAGGAAGTGTTTCAGGAGCTCTACACCGCATACTCACGAGAGCCTGGAAGACCAAAGGTAAGAAGGCTTACCATGAGGATTTTCAGAGGTGCAGCCTTCAGATGTCATGAAAGAACCTATACTGGTTCCCTAAAAGAGCCTTTCAGTCAACGATATCTGTAGCAATGACACCTGTTGCAGGAGAACTCCACCAACTTTTCAAAATATCTACATAATTCAGTGATGGAGAAACTTGCCAACTCACAGTGGTGTTGATAGGAACCAGACATCTGAAGAGTTCAGTGCCTCTGAAAGCTCCCTCACACACAAAGTTATAACATGTAGGGGTTAGTTATACACCCATCAGCCATAACATTAAAACCACCTCCTCATATCTACACTCATTGATTAAGACCCCCACAGGACCACCACAAAGCAGGGTTTTTTTTTTGGGTGGTGGATCATTTTTAGCACTGCTGGAGTGTTTAAACACTGTGTCCACTCACTGTCCACTCTATTAGACACTCCTACCTTGCTGGTCCACCTTGTAGATGTACAGTCAGAGATGATAGCTCATCTGCTGCTGCACAGTGTTGTGTTGGTCATCCTCTAGTCCTTCATCAGTGGTCACGGGACGCTGCCCACAGGATGCTGCCCCACAGGATGCTGCCCCACAAGACACTGTTGGCTGGATAGTTTTGATTGGTGGATGATTCTCAGTCCAGCATTGACACTGAGGTGTCCAGCAGCACTGCTGTGTCTGATCCACTCACACCAACACAGCACACACTAACACACCACCACCATGTCCGTGTCACTGCAGTGCTGAAAATGATCCGCCACCCACATAATACCCGCTCTGTGGTGGCCCTGTGGGGGTCCTGACCATTGACAACAGAGTATACAGAGAAACAGGTAGACTACAGTCTGTAACTGTAGAACTACAAGGTGCCCCTATATGGTCAGTGGAGCTGATAAACTGGATAAAGAGTGTAGATACATTGAGGTGGTTTTAATGTTACGGCTGATCTGTGTACGCCGCCTGATCTCTGATATATTCTTTTGTTATGGTTTTGTGATACAGTTTTGGCTTGAAATGGATTTTAATCAATTTATTGTAATCCATTCATATATACATACATGCAGGGCATTGTGAAAAAAACTTACATTTTCAATATTTACTATTTTTCCTATATGGTATATTATGTGGCTGTATTAATCATTACTTTCACAAACTTTCAGTATTGAGCCAACCAAATGTTGGGCGATGAATGAAAGCAAGAAAAAAAAAATCCACTGGAAATCATAAGCAAGCAATTTTAGGTTTTATTATTGACGCAGAGCTGAAACAATAACCCAGATCACACTCACTCTAGTTTGGAATCAAACCCAGGTCCTTCTTGCTGTGAGGTGACAGCGCTACCCAAACGTTGGATGTTGAATGAATCATTTAAGATCATGACTAAGTAATTTTAGGTTTTATTATTCATACCAAGTTGAAACAATAACCCAGAGATCACCCAGTAGTTTGTTAGATGTGCAGGCATGTAGAACTGGTCTTTGGTTCACTCACTAATAAAAACGTTGAGATCTTTAATAAGAAAGAATGATGCAGACAAATAGAGATTAAAGTGATAAGAAGTCAGTAGTCACCCAATCTTTCACCTAATGTTTCCTAAAACAACACATCCCTAACACTTCTCTCAACCTGCTCGAACTACATACTGGTCTTCATCAAGGTCACAAGGTGACACAGTATGACTCACTATGAACTACTGAAATGAAATAAGTCTCATTTAGCAGCTGAATCCTGCAGACAGCCTCATTAGATAACCCATGGTGTGCTGAATTGATCGATTTCATGATTTTGCTTTGATTCAAATCGAATGGAACAGAATATATGTGTTTATAAACAAAAACAACAGAGCTCAGAGTGCCTGCTTGGTGTGGGTGCACACAACGGGGAGTCGGATTCTGTGGAGGAGTCAAAATTTAGCACAACACCTGTTTAAAGTGGCTACCCCCAGTGTTGAGTTCAGTTCAGTTCAGTTCACAGTGAGTCATATGTATGGAGTTAGGTTTAAGCCCAAATGTATCATATTTGTGTAAATAGTGATTTGAAGGTGTACACCAGGGTTTGAGTGTCATTGTATTAAAGTGCTAATATTAAAAGTGAGATATGTGAGTAATTATAGGGTCATTTAGCTCCAGTTTCAGATGTGCAAATTTGCATTTTGCCTGCATTTGATACTTTGTACAAGTTGGCGGTTCAGTCCTCTACATGCAAACTTGTGGGCGTTGCACTGCTCCCAAAATCACAATCATACAGCTTGCCAGAGTCTTACTTGTAGACTCTGAATTATGGATGTATTACAGTTTGTGAAAGCAGATTTGGTAACTTTTATCTTCACCTACAATCTCTGTTGTTGCACCTCTCTCCGAATCCTAATCATACAGCCCAGAGGAGTGTCTTGCAGCTATGGTCACTTCCGGCTGATGCTTGCTGGACACTCTTCACTGTAAAAGCCTTTGCCTTGTTCTATTAATGAACTCGTGTTAAGGAGAACTGCCTTTTGATCTCCCGCTCTGAGTTGGTCAGACACTAGAGGGCTCTCCCGAGCGAGTTCAGACTTAATTGGATCAAATGAGGAATTTGGGCAAAACTGTACTGTGTAAGTGATTAATCATTATTATACAGACAAGTGCACTCATTTCAGAACTGCTGTTCAACTTCGCTTATAGGAGTGTTATAAATGAGGATCGTGACTAACGGCACGCTGACCATCAACCATGTCTAACAAGCTCGCGCCGAATCCTTTAATGAAGTGAGCTGGGGGTGACCATAGCTGCCAGCTTTACACAGTCCTCTGTGATGCATCTACTGTGGTACATCAAGAGTATATGTGGTATATCAGGATATGTATTGTATCAGATGTCTCATCAGTTGGAGCTGTTAAGTGTAAGCCTGTAGAGTCTTTAAGATCACCAACAACATCCATTTATTTGGGTGTGTCTAAACTTTTGACTGGTAGTGTATATACAATAACAGTACATTGAAAAAGTTGATTTACGGCTTCAAATCGCAGTTTATGAATACGATACACTTTGGTTATGAATGTACCGCCATAGTATTGTGTCCTAAACCGCTTTCACAAGCCTGCTTGACTTTAGTGAAGACCTGGACAAGTTGAGAGAAGTTTGCTAGATTTGGGTGACTATTGACTTCTAGTGTTTGTTAGCGTTATTAGCCTTGGAGTCCTGTAAGAACCCTTTTTTTAACACCTGTGCGTTTTAAAGAGTAGTTGGAAAGTTTGGTGGAGCATCAGAGGAGAAGTTTGACTAATTTAACGTGGGATGAGACTGGGTCGGTTTAAATCGGTGCCAAGACCAGCGCAATATGTGTGGAGTGTTAGATGTCGCAAGATCTTGTAACGGGAAACGGGTCTAAGCGCTCCAGCTTTGAAGAAGAAGACGACCTTCTGAAATGCTGAAGGAAGTGTCGCCGGACTGTGACTCATGCTGCTTTAATATTTCACTCCTGCTAGCGTTTCATGATGGAAACGAGAAAAGATGAATGAGAACAATGATGCAAGAATGTCATGATGGTGCCTGGGTGTCTCTTCAGCGCAGTTATGTATATGACTCTGTCACGGCTTCTTCTAGTTTCTCATTACCATCTGTCTCCCATTCTGTCCCCCCTCTCTCTCTCTCGCTCTCTCGCTCAGAAATATGTTCAGGATGTCCTTCGCGAGCAGTTGTCTGAGACGGTGTATCGGTGCCTGAGGGAGGAGGGGGGCCACATCTACGTGTGCGGGGACGTCACCATGGCGGGAGACGTGCTGAAGACCGTCCAGCAGATCATCAAACTGCACGGCAACATGTCTTTGGAGGACGCTGGCTTCTACATCAGCAAACTGAGGGTCAGAGCTACTTCCAACTCCACCCTTCAGTCACGTACTGGTGTCTCATAGAAGCGCTCCACGTTAACTGTGGTATATGGTTTGTCTAGTCTTAAAGAGTCTCATGTCATCCATCCCATCCAAGCCCAGGTCCATGTAGTAGGTCAGGATCAGCTATGTTAAAGGGGAGTTCCACAGAAGTCATTGAAAGAGTGGTTTGATGTAACAGGGTTTAGAGGAACTTACAGACCCACCTTCACAGTGATGGTCAGGATGTAGTCAGTGTATGTCCTGTCCAAAACATGCTGTTATCTGGATACTGAATATTACTGAATGGAGGAACTGGAGGAGGGAGGAGGGAGGAGGAGACTAGGTCCACACATCAGTACAAAGGCATATTTAAACACCAGACCTAATACCTGATCCCTACTGCCCACAGGAACAGGGTTAACACGATTAGAGGATAGAGCAGTCACTACTGTTAATAATACCCAGGAAACAAACTCTCTCTCTCTCTCTCTATCTCTCTCTCTTTCTCTATCTCTCTTCCTCACTCTCTCTTTCTTTCTTTCTCTCACTCTCTCTCTCTCTCTGTCTCTCTCTCTTTCTTTCTCTCTCTCTTTCTCTATCTCTCTCACTCTCTCTTTCTTTCTTTCTCTCACTCTCTCTCTCTCTGTCTCTCTCTCTTTCTTTCTCTCACTCTCACTCTTTCCTTCTCTCTCTCTCTCTCTTTCTTTCTTTCTTTCTTTCTTTCTTTCTTTCTCTCTCTCTCTCTCTTTCTCTCTCTTTCTCTCTCTCTCTACCTGTCTCCCTCTCTCTATCTCTGTTTCTTTCGTTCTGTGTGTGTGTGTGTGTGTCTTTCTTTCTTTTTCTCTCTGTCTCTTCCCTTCTTTCTCTCTCTCTTTTCTGTCTCTCTTTCTCTCTCTCTTTCTTTCTCTCTGTCTCTGTCTTTCTTTCTTTCTCTCTCGCTTTCTACCTGTCTCCCTCTATCTCTCTCTTTCTTTCTCTATGCCTCTCTCTCTTTCTCTCTCTACCTGTCTCCCTCTCTCTATCACTCTTTCTTTCTTTCTTTCTTTCTTTCTCTCTCAATATCTCCCTCTCTCTGTCTCTATCTGTAACTCTGTCTTTCTGTCTCTTTCTTTCTACCTCTCTTTATCTGTCTACCTTTATCTTTATCTTTATCTTTATCTTTCTCTTTATCTCTTTATCTGTCTCCCTCTGTCCCTCTCTCTCTCTCTTAATCTCTTTCTCTCCCTTGCTCCCTCTATTTTTATCTTTTTTCTTTCTCTCTACCTCTACCTCTCTTGCTCCATCTTTTTGTTCCATTTTATCTCTCTCTCTCTATTTCTCAGTCTTTCTCTCTTTATCTTTCTTTCTCTCCACTTCTCCCTTTCTCCCTTTACCTCTATATTTCTCTTTCTTCCCATCTACATCTTTATCTTTGTCTCCCTCTTTCTACTTCTCTCTATCTTTCTTTTCCTCTTTTGTCTGTCTGTCAATCAATCAAAATAGCTTTATTAACTGTGAGGTGCATTATTGCCAAAGCATTACCACGACAACAATAAAACAACAAACAATAACAATAATAAACAATGTTTTAACTGTTTATGATGATGAAAAGTCTCTCTGTGTCTTTATAGCTCTCTTTCTTGCTCCTTCTCCCTATCTTTTGCTCTCTTTTCTCTCTCTTTCTCTCTCTTCTATCTCTTTCTATCCCCCTCTTCATGTAAGCTTTCGTTTATGTAAATGGCAGTGCAGACATCTTGTGACCTGGTCGTGTCTTTACCTCTTCCTCAGGATGAGAATCGTTACCATGAAGACATTTTCGGTGTTACTCTCCGTACGTATGAGGTCACGAACCGGCTGAGATCAGAATCCATCGCCTACATCGAGGAGAGCAAGAAGGACTCAGACGAGTGAGTGTCTTAATGATCTATGCTCAATCTCAGCAGTGCCTGAACAGCAAATCTCAGAACAAATCTCAGAACAAATCTCAGAACAAATCTCAGAACAAATCTCAGAGCAGCGTTCAGTAAAGTCTACAGTCACTGTTTGGGCTGAAATCAAATTCTCAGGCACTTCATTTATTTCAGTTCCTCTCAAAGCACCCCCCTCCCCCACCAAGCTCCACTCTTGCTTCAGATCTGAGAACATCCACAGGTGCTTCTGTCCATCCTTCCACTGTGGGAAGATGCCTCAAGGCTATGGAGGGTCTGAAAGGATATGTAGCTGCACAAGAAGCTGCTCACTGAGAAAAGGAGACACACACTTCCAACAAAGAAGCTGCTGCTGGTGTTCTCAGAACAATGGACTGACCACCTCAGAGTCCAGACCCTCAACACCACTGAAATACTGAGTAAAGGAAACAGAGACTGGACATTGAGACTGAACATTGAGGCTTCTGTGTCATATTTATTGACAGCATATTAAAAATGAATAACTTCTATTTAATGACCGTAGTGGCTGGAAAGGAGGGCTGGTTGTAAAGGTATGTAAAGGTCGTATGGCCCTGCGCATGCGGTTGCTTTGTGTAGCTTTGAGGACGTTTTGTTGGCCTTTGGTCAGCTCTGTTTGCAGGCGGCTCCGATATTAGGCCCCTGCGCTCTGTATATTACTGTAGATACCTGTCAGGCCGGCGTGCCAGCAGTAACTATAGAAACGGTGGCGGAGGACGGGCTGTGGAGTAACAGGATTAGTTGGAGCTCTCGCTCTCGCACTTGTGCCACTCAGATAAGAGCCTGTTCACGCAGCGCTCTCTCTCCAGCCGAGCAGAACATGCACAATGCGGCAGTAGACTCGCCTGTTTAGTACATGGCCCTGTGTGGCTCCAGCGAGAGGAGTCCTTGCGCTGGAGCCTTGTTGTTATTGTTCCCTCTCCCTCATTCTCTTCTTTTTGTCTCTCTCTCTCTCTTTTTCAGGGTGTTTTGTTCATAGAGCCTCATTGTCGTTGGGTGTTGCTGAAGTCGGGACGGGACCCGAGGAAAAAAAAAGAAAAACGACGACAACAAAACGACGGCTGTATAAGAGAAAACTGTGCCAAGTTTGTCTTTCTTTTGGGTTCTTTTTCCTTTCTTTTTTTTCATTCTTTGTTTTTTACTGTAAATGTCCTTCGCTCTTTGCTAGTTTTGACTCATCCTGTGGTGAGCATCTGCACTCACTCGCGAGTACGTTTGATTTCTTCCTTCGCCGCCAATTTCTGAATGCACTTTTTATCTGACGTTGCGTTCATATGTTCTCAACGCTGTTTTATCGACGAGCTGTGCGCATCGGCCACCTGAACTCGAACTGCCTATTCTGTGGATGCATGAGCAAGACCCATGATGTCAAGAGTCGTCGTCCTGATTATATTAACATGTATAAACATGTATTTAGCTATTAAGTGTTGGTAATAAATGGTTTAGCTTTGAGTTTAGTGGACGGAAAAAGGGTCACTGTGCACATCATGTCGTGTCTGGAGCTAGAAACGGCACCAGTGCTAGCGAGGCTAGTCAGTCTTGAACCAGCTGCATGTTTTTTGGGTTTTTTTTTGTGATTTTTTGTTTGTTGAAAAAAAAAAAATGATGTGGCAGCTTCAACACTGGCAACGCTGGCGAGGCGCGTAAAGCCTCAGAAATGAGGTCCGCTACTCCACTCAGCTTGAAAGGCAGCCCGGAATGCAACAGCAGTAGCTCCATAAATGAACCGCTTTCTTTAATATATCTGAAGCTCAGTCATGGGTTACTGCTGTGTTTATTGCAGCCTCTCTTTCGTGAAGATCCATATCATGCTTGGTTTGACTAGCGTGTGGAAGAAATGCAGGGGTGGGGGGTGGAACCGATCGAGCATCTAGAATTGTCCATTTGACTTTCTTTTTTGTGACATCTCGGGCATCGTCCGTCTCTACGGTAGCAGAATATTGGGTTTCATTTTGACTGTGCTTTCTCAGATTGGTGGCAGGTTCTTCTTCTCCAGGTTTCTGAAAAAAAAGAAAGACAACCATTTCATACCCTGTGAAATGAGTTTTAGTTGGTCCAACCTAAAAAAAAAAAGACTCGTTTCAATCAAAGTCATTTTCTGAGTTGAGTAAAACTTATTCCATCGCTTGTAAGTATTTTACTTTTTTAGGTTGGACCTACGAAACAATGTAGTAAGTGTTTTGCAAATACGCTCTTTGAAAGTAAGGTTCTTTGCAGGGATGCTGTTGAAGAACCACTTTTAGTTCTCTAAAGCAGAGGTCAGGGATGGATCACTGGCCAGACAAATACTTTATTTTTACTTAGTAAGTCAAATAAACGCACTGTAAAACATGTTTTGTTTGTCCAACCAAAAAAAAATTGCTTCAATTTATTACAAGCAAATGAAGTACCAAAAAAAGGACTTTGAACATACAATTTTTTTCAATCAAAGTAATTTTTTGAGTTGAGTAAAACTTATTCAGTTGCTTCTAACAAATTAGAGTCATTTTTTAGGTTGGACCAACAAAACAATCTTTTGCAAATACCCTCTTAAAAGGAAAGGTTCTTTGCAGGGTTCCCGATAGCAGTGCTCAGAGATGGATCACTGGCCAGACGAATACTTTATTTTTACCAAGAAAGTCAATAAAACACACTGAAAAAGTGTTTCATTGGTCCAACCTAAAAAAAAGTATTTTAATTTGTCACAAGCAAATGAATTAGGTTTATTAGACCTAATAAACAATACATTTCTTTCAATCAAAGTCAAAGGTTTTTGAGTTGAGTAAAGCTTATTCAGTTGCTTCTAACAAATTAGAGTATTTTTTTAGGTTAGACCAATGAAACAGTGTTTTTAATACCCTCTTAAAAAGAAAGGTTCTTTGCAGGGATGCTGTTAAAGAACCCTATACTGTAAGAGTGTTTCATTGGTAAAAAAAAAAAATGTTATAAGCAAATCAATTAAGTTTATTTAACCTAAAGAAATTACTTTTAATGAATAATTCCTTCAACTAAAGTAATTGTGACTTGAGTAAAATTTATTCAGTTGCTTGTAACGAATGTAAGTAATTTACAGTAAATGTTTAGGTTGCACTTAGGCAATTTCACTCTGGGAGTTTAAACATGAGCATAATATGACTGTTAAATAAACAAATTGATAAAAACAATAAATAACAAAATAAAGGCCCACTATATTTCATATTATCATTAAGCCCCCTAATGTTAAAAAGGCCCGTTATTTAAATAGGTGTTATTATTAAAAGTACATGATTCTTTTATCAGTTACATAAATGATACATGTTTATTTAATGTTTAATTTATCACGTCCGTTTTTTAAAAAATAAATTTTTTGTATTGAGTTGAGGAGGTTGAGGGCTGGGGGGGGCTCCAAAGATGCTTGTGCAGATCAAGGCCTCTTGGGACCATGATCTGTCCATGGCACTGGTCCTCAACCCAGTCCTCAGTGGACCCCAGACTGTCCTCACTTTGGTTCTATTCCTATGGGGCTAAACAGGTGAATCGTCCAGGGAGCACTGAGGACTGATATGAGACCCCAATTCCCTAAAGGAACAGTCTGTGGATGGTCCTTGGAAATCAACCTAATATCAAAATGGACCTTTTGTAAATGCATGTCTTTGGTCATATTAAGCATGATTAAGCATATCATCTCATTTATAATGACCCAAAAAATCACACAGTTGTAATGACCTTCTCATAATTGTCTTTTTGATCAATTGATTGATTCTTTATTACCATACAACATTTCGGTGGTAATTTTGTCCGTGTGTCAAAATGTAACATGACTCTGCAGTCATAGCAGATACAGCACATACAGCAGATATAGCACATACATTCAATACACAGCATGAAATACCGTATACAGCATGTATATGTATGTATCGCTATATCTCGCCTGTATCTCCAAAATGACAACTTTACAGGAGAAGGAAAAAACATATTTACCAGACTATACCAGACTTTTTCCCAGGTAATTTTGAGTAATTTCTTTTGGTCCATTCATCATGAAATTTATGCACAATGTATAGAAGAACAGTCACTTTCAAATGATGGCAAAAACCAAAAATCGGCAAAACTGGAAAATATGGGGATTTATTATATCATCACCGTCTGAAGGAAAACAAGTATCTCCAAAATAGCGACCTCACAGGAGACAGCCCAGCTAGCAGAGAGCATTCCCAGAACTATGGCTAACGTTCCATACAAGCTCTAATAAAGTTTCAAAGAAAATGTTTAAATGTTCAAAGAACGTTTAACAGATATTTATAATTTCAGATAATGTTGTTAGCTGCAACGTTCAGAAGATGTTCTGAGGATGCTGTCAGGGCCACAGATTATGTTACCTGATAGAAGAGCATTCTCAGCCCAATATTCGGGAAATGT
>CM067499.1:22413488-22428965 GCA_034552555.1 Semaprochilodus insignis
CTGTCTCCCCTTTTTCTTCCTCTCTCCCTACCTTTTTCTCTTGCCTCTTTCTTTCTTGCTGTCTCTCTCACTCCCCCACCTCTTTCCCCATCCTCCCTCTCACTTTCTCCCTTTCTCACTCTCTCTCACACTTTCATTCATGTTTCCTTTTCTCTATTTTGTCTCCCCCCTCCCCCCGTCCTTCCTCTGTTTGTTACAGGGATGAGGCTGAGATGGAGTATTTAAAAATAGCCCAGGATCTGGAGATGTATGGGGTCAATTACTTTTTCATTAGGGTAAGTTTCGAATGTGCTGTTGATGTGCTGCTGTAAGCCCGTATAACGATCTCCCTGTGGATTCCCTCAGGATTTGTGTGGTATGGTCATTACTGACTAACTCCGGGATGAGCAGCCGCTATTAACGTTGACCTAATCTCCACTACTTTCAATCATTACGCACTCCAGTACCTCACGGTACATGTGGGGAAAAATCTATAACCCTGACATGGAGAGCAGTCCCCTCCTGCTCCGTCCTGGTAGACCCATATTCAGTTTGTCAGGCTGTAGTTCTTGGACCTGCATGGCTGCTGTGACCTCTGTGCCATATAAATCTGTGTACCATTGAATATGTTTGATATTGCTTGGCAATAAACTTGTTTTTATTGACTGTTGATTTATGTTTTGAAGAATAAAAAGGGAACAGATTTGCTGCTGGGTGTTGATGCCTTGGGCCTGCACATTTATGACCCAGAAAACAAGCTAACCCCCAAAATCTCCTTCCCCTGGAACGAGATCCGGAACATCTCCTACAGTGACAAAGAGGTGCGTTTGTGTTACGTCTGCTGCATTTGCTGATACTTATAAAAGTGAAAGAGACTTTCATTTATTCAATGTCCAATTTCACAACCATTAAGTCATTAAAGTGCCCATAAATTCAATCACAAAATAATTATCCCTGTTGAATAATAAATTGTTAGATATTTTTATCAATTATTGTGATGCACAAAGAACTACCACAGATGACGCAGGAGGGTCCTTTAACCCAAACACTTAGTAAGAAAGCCAAGATCTATGAATATGCACAATTATGCCAATTGTAATTGGCCCTGCCTTTTTCTTGCACGGTCCTGTGCTCTACATATCTATGTGTGTTGCAGACTGAACAGATTGAAACAAGGTAGAGCGTAAACCAAAAATAACATATAACCAAATAACAATAACAGTAATAAGACGAAATATTCTATCTTTCTATCACTCCGGCATCAGTCACTCAGTTTCACTCACTCAGACTTGAGTCTTTATCTTCTACAGTGAGCCAGACTTGCTGGTGTTTTAGCCTTTGCACTAATCAAGCGCTAGCTTCTTGTACTACGGTGAGGCTTCTAGAGCTAACACCTAGCGCTGCAGCTGACTGACCATGCCGTTCAGCCCCGCTGGGGTTGCTGTGTGGTGTGAGAGCTGAAGCAGCAAAGGGGGACGAACAAGACCTTCTCTCTCTCTCCATTTCAATTAGGTGCTTATGCTGCCCTTGACAAGAGCCAGCTGACTACCGCTTTGGGCACAGACGCTGGGCTTGTGCTACACCTTTGTCTTAACCAAAGAACCCTCAGAAACCATCTTTTTATAGAACCCTTAAAGAACCATCTTATATTGTTACAAGTTGTTCCAAAAAGGTTGAGTATACAACCATATGCAACACATACATACGTAAACCCTTTGTGTGTACTACAGAACCCTGTATGTGTTGTATATGGTTCTAGAGTGAACCTTTTTGAAAATGGTGCTGCTGCTGTTATGATGTCAGACTTGTAGCAGTAGAAGAACCCGCTTGGTACCATATAGAACCATGTATGAAAATGAGATGTGCATCGTCTTATTTGTGTATTTTAGCATATTGGACTGTATATCGACTAGGGCTGCAACCTAGGACTACTTTGATAATCTATTGAGTATTAAAGCGAATAACTAATTATTTGGATTACGATTCACACAGTCACATATTGAACATATTTGTAGTCCATATTTAGAAGTAAAATAATAGCATTGCTCTTGTAAACTCTTATACTCAGATTTTTTTTTTAATCTGCATTTAAGCCATATTGAATGTATTGCTATTGAAATGCTCTTGAAATGTGGTTTAGAAAGTATAAACTTCTCCAATGTTCTCAGATGCAACACGTTCTCCAGCCGCAAACGGCATCATGACAGCCTCGCAAAGCCTGTAAATTTATGGGACACGTGAAATATGTGGAAGGCTACGCTCAAACTGCTACCGCAGCATTAACAAACGTATTAATGCTGTTCCCACAGACATACACCAAAATGTATCCTCATTTCCCAGAATATTTTTGTTTTGTTCCCATATCCGAGGATAACTGTGGCTTTCAGATTGAAGGGTTTCAATAAAGAACAGCTTCATAGTCTTTAAAGTATTGCAAGAAGTATAAAAGGAAAGTTTTGGATCAGTATCGGCTGACGTTCAAGGTTTTGGTATCATTGTCAGTTTCATGAACGCAAACGTCCCGTCAGGCCCCCACTGTATAGGGCTCCTGTCTCCTCCTTTGCTCAGTTGAGCATCAAACATTATGAATATGCATCTATTATAGCTATATAAATGCAGAACCCTTTGAACAGTTCATTTAGATTCATGCCTTGCTCACACTATGAAGTGTACAGCTCGTGGGATGGTGAGAGTATCCTCCCGTGTTTTATGTGTATCTGTATATATTTGCAGTTTGCTATTAAGCCCCTGGATAAGAAAGCAGATGTCTTCAAATTCAACTCCTCCAAACTCCGGGTTAATAAGCTGGTGAGTACCTAACGGCGCGCTTCTTTTCATTTAGGCTGATTGATGCGGAGTTGTTTACTACGAAAGCTTGTTGGGGGGTTTTGCAGGACGTAGATTAAAGCTAAACCTGGACAGCATTTCAAAGTTGGAGCTATTTGGCCATTGAAAATCATGTTCGGAACTTCAACGCCTGGCTAAATCTGTATATCGGAAGGTTGCCCAGAACGGACAGCCTTGAGCCAAGTGGACTTTGGCAAAAGAAGAGTTAACTTGCGCGGCATTGTGATTTGCATATTAATATCTCTTTTTGCAAGATAATACATGCTGTGAATGGGGCTTGAATCAGTGAAAGCGATTTCAGTTGGTGAAATGGAGAGACTCCATCGAAGGAAGCGGAAAGCTCTGAAGTGCCCTGAAACCGTTGAGGCTTTGTGTGTATTTAAATGTAATTGTTTTCTTACAAACTTGCCGGTGTTAATTGATCTTTCATCAGGCACCGCAGTCTTGTTTTGATGAAAGATTAAAGCCTTTCTTTTTCCTTATCAAAGCTATATTACGCTGCGGTACAGAAACCACAATAAATAAGGCATGATGAAATTTGCATGGCTAAACTCCTGCCTGCTGTTCTGATGCAGATTCTACAGCTGTGCATCGGGAACCATGACCTGTTCATGAGAAGACGCAGAGTGGACTCTCTGGAGGTCCAACAGATGAAGGCGCAGGCTCGAGAGGAAAAGGCCCGTAAGCAGGTGAGAGAGTGATGGAGAAGTAGGGAGAAAGAAAGAGAGAGAGACAATCACAATATCGCCACTGTCTAAAGAAAAACATGTGTCTCCGTTTTTTGACAATTTTTACTTTCATGCATCGTTTAAACACAGCAGCTGCGGTTTACAGTTTGTGAAAACTTCATGATGAATGGACCAACAGAAATGGCCCAGAATTGCCTGGGAAGAAAGTCTGGTTCTGTTGATTGACATTAGAAATAAATTCAGTTTTTGGGCTCTCCTTTAAAGTTGCCGTTTTGGAGATACTTCTTTTTATTTGGGTAGTGAATAAACATGTTATAAATGCAACAAATTGTCCGTTACTCTAGATGAAAGCTCTTTATGTCCACTTCCAGCTGTGTTATTGCTTTATAAATATGTCATTCAAAGCTTATGCCTATCGTCAGTGTCCACAGAAAAACATGTATCTCCATTTTTTGTTGAATTTTTTTTTTTTTTTACTTTTATGCATCATTTGAACACAGCAGCTGCTTTCATGATGAATGGACCAACAGAAAAGGCCCAGAATTGCTTGGAAAAGAAGTAAATTATGTTTTTGGACTGTCTTGTAAAGTTGCAGTTTTGGAGATACTTGTTTTTCTTTGGACGGTAATGTTCTGCTTTTTGTCTAAATGCTGACCAAATTCATTAAAAAGAAAAGAGAACTTGAGGCCAGTTATAAAGCTTCTGTTAATAAGCAGTGGCTTCACTTTGTGAAAAGAAGCACCTACTGAGCTTGTTGCCCATTGATTATCCTGTCTAATTGTAAGGCCCTTTAACTTGTACTTTATACCCATCACTGCTGTTTATTTTCTGGGGCACTGTGTCCATTCCATAAGCTAACTATGGAAGCACACATCAGCCAAGACTGATACTTGAATTTGTAGGGAGGCCTGTGCCTGGTGACGTTTCACACGCGACCACGGTGTCTGGTATCTTGATATTAAGTTTTAGCCAACTAGTAGTAAATGCAAATTCCAGACTGTCTCTCAGGACATGGTACATTCTGGGTACAGAATGATGCTGTAATTCTTTCCACAGTGTTTCCACGTGTCTCAGTATCTGATGATATTTAAGTTAGTGTTCATAAAATTAATGACCCTATGCTTACAGAAATGTCTTGCGTACCTTATATAGCCTGTGTTGGTTATAAACATTGACTGGACAGTACAGATGAGAGAGAGAGAGAAAGAGAGAGATGTGTGTGAAGGATTGATTGGCCACGTATCGACCAAGTTAGAGATTGGCCGATCACATATTTGGGCTGACAGTCCGCTAATTTTTGTCTACTTTGGCTGATTCTGAGAGCTGATGAATAATATACACTACCAGTCAAAAGTTTAGGCACGCATTGTGTTCATCACGTTACTGTGGCTGCCTCCCCACCTTGGCCGTATGAGATGCAGTCCAGATGTAGCCCAAATTTTAGCATGTCCAGATTAATTCCAGAGTGATTTTTGATAGTCTGGGTTGCAAATAACCACATGAAATCCTTTTTTTGTTAATCAAATCCAAACCACATTTGAAGGTAGTTTGAAATGCCATTCCAGTCGTATTTTATCAGATGCCTCTCAGTTTGGACACTCCGGCCAACACTCTTGTGTCAGTGTCTTTTGCGTCACTTGCAACGCGACAAACAATGGCAATGTCTAATCCAGACTCACCGAAGTGCTCAACCTTCAAGAAGAGCTCAAAGAGTCGTGGCTTGACAGAGCGATTGTTCGGAGGTGGGAGTGATGCACCTTCGTCTCTCCTGCTTCCGTGTACGTCACCAGCATGGCTACATAGTTACTGATGCCTTGTTACCACAGCACCTTACACAGATCGATTGGTGATGTCTGGACCCATGACTCTGATTTGGTCATTTGGAAGTAGCTGTGAGGACAGTTGTCTCAAAAGGTCTGGTTTGGGAATCAAGTCTGATCTCCCTGCAGTCTGAACACAGCCAAAGTTTTAACAGCAAGTCAACTCTATGGCCCGACCGATATGATCGTCTATCGGCCAATAGTACTGAAAGCCGATCGATGATCAGTATTGGCCCCCAAAACCGTAATCGCTCCATCTCTATTGCAGAGTGAAAAACCCATACTTCACAGTCTGCAAGTTTGTCCTCCTGAAGTTGAAGTTTATTGAGTCAGACTAGAGTTCTGAAGTTGAAAGTGAATCCCTATAGATCCGTCTCATCGTAAAATAAAGCGCCACCTTTGATATTGACTCCTCACCCGCAGCCACAGCTCGACTGTCTGGCTTTTGCATTTGTGACACACTCACTCATGCTGAAGAACAGTGTTCTCCGATAAAGTGCTATAGATTTCCTTCTTTCTCTGTCCTTTATCCTTTTTTCTTGTTGCCCTTCACCTTCTCCCCCCTTCATCCCTCTCTGTCTTTTTCACTCCCGCTGTAGATGGAGAGGCAGAAGCTGGAGAGAGAGAAGCATTTGCGGGAGGAGGCCGAGAGAGCTCGTGATGAGTTGGAGCGAAGACTCATTCAGTTGCAGGATGAAGCTCATATGGCCAATGAAGCGCTGGTGAGGCAATAGACTGCAAATAGGCTGCTCTGATGAAATCTTCCTATAGAGTCTATCCCTCAAGAGAACCCCCCGTCCCTACCCTAATAGAACTCTGAGCTTAACTGCAGCAAAGTGGGGTCTTGGCTTTCTAACAGCGCAGTGGGTCTCAGGTTAAATAATTTCCCAGGCAGGGTCATTTTCACTGTGTAATTGATTGCTTACGGTGATTCTCTGGATTGAAGGAAAATTTAATTTCAGATTGACGGCGTAAGTAAACTTCTGAAGTCTACGCACAGTCGATCAAGTAGAATTAAAATTAGAATTTAGAGCCATTTACCATTTGTATTTGCACACAGAGGAGTTTGTCTACTGTGTTTAACCCATCCGTACAGTAAAACACCCACATAGCCCCACGCTGGTGAACGCACAGTAGGGGGCAGTGAGCACAACTTGCCCTATCAAAATGGTCAATCAATATTTTTCAATTTATTTATTGAGATTTTTTAAAACCCCTCTTTCACACAGTTTATCAAAGGTCCGGACCACCACAGAGCAGGTATTATGTGGGTGGTGGATCATTCTCAGCACTGCAGTGACACTGACGTGGCGGTGGTGTGTTAGTGTGTGTTGTGCTGGTGTGTCCACTCACTGTCCACTCTATTAGACACTCCTACCTTGCTGATCCACCTTGTAGATGTACAGGCAGAGACGATAGCTCATCTGCTGCTGCACAGTGCAGTGTTGGTCATCCTGTAGTACTTCATCAGGACGCAGCCCACAGGACGCTGCTGGCTTAATAGTTTTGGTTGGTGGAAGATTCTTAGTCCAGCAGTGACACTGAGGTGTCCAGCAGCACTGCTTAGTCTGATCCACTCACACCAGCACCACACACACTAACACACCACCACCACGTCAGTGTCACTGCAGTGCTGAGAGTCATCCACCACCCACATAATACCTGCTCTGTGGTGGTCCTGTGGGGGTCCTGACCATTGAACACCAGGGTAATAAAGTATACAGAGAAACAGATGGACTACAGTCTGTAACTGCGGAACTACGGAGTGCTCCTGTATGGTCAGTGGAGCTGATAACATGGACAGTGAGTGTAGATACAAGAGGGTGGTTTTAATGTTATTGCTGATAGATATACACTGTAGAACTATATAAATACTGCATAACTATAACTGCGCAGCTATGATGTGCATCAGTGGGTTGTGTCATTGACAAATGAGGAAAAACAAGGTACAAGAAAATAGCTATACAGTTGAAAATGCCTGTTTCCATCAGGGCTGTAAATAAGAAGTTTTAAAGCAACTGGAGAAGAAGAGGGATGTGTATGCTGACCCCACATGCGGTGAGACGGATGGTTAGAGTGGCCTGAAAATAGTCAAGGGTCATAGCTGGCAGACATTAGTATGATCTTGGGGTCAGAATGTGTCCGAAATGCACTCAGACTCCGTCTACATAACCAGAACTCGGTTGCCAGAAAAAAGCCTCTGATGTGAAGAACCAACAGACTCAAGCCCCTGCAGTTTGCCAGGCATTAGTGGAACTTTCAGTGAGAAATGGAGCTTTTTGGCAGCAAACGCCAGACATGGGTTAGGCAGAGGCACAAATGTACCTGCAGAAATATGCTGAGGAGTACCTCATCTCCGCTGTGATGTATGGGGGTGGATCTTTGATGCTCCTGGGCTGTTCTTCTTCGAAGACTCTAGACAATTTGTTCTTATACATGGTATCATAGACTCCATCAGCTACCTGTAGGTACTAAATCAAAATGTGGCTGCCTTAGCCAGGAAGCTTAAACTGGGCTGTGGCTGGATGTTCCAGCAGGACAATGACAAATCACAATGCAGCACACCTCCAAGTCCACACAAACACACTTTCTCTCTTCTCTTCTGATGCACACGGTGAGGAAAAACAGCACCATAGACAACATCATTTTTGTAGAGCGTTGTAATGTTAATCATGTACCCCCGATGAGCCACAGACCGCAGTTTGAAAAGCTCTGTGTTGTAGGCTTGTATAGTTTCAGTTTTTGTGTTTGTCCTCTGCACCATGCTGCAGCTTACTGTCCTGGAGTCTGACAGTTTGACTGCTAGCCAAACAGAACACTTACTGTGTGTATGTTTTTGTTTGTTTGTTTGTTCATTGTTTGTGTGTGTGTGTGTGTGTGTGTGTGTGTGTGTGTGTGTGTGTGTGTTCTCCCCCCCCCCCCAGCTACGCTCTGAAGAGACAGCTGATCTTTTAGCAGAGAAAGCACAGATAGCCGAGGAGGAGGCCAAACTGCTGGCTCAAAAAGCAGCCGAGGCAGAGCAGGAGATTCAGCGGATCAAGGTGAGCCGGGGGGATACCCAGCGTGCAGGATTTCCTTCTGTCTGAGAATCTTTTAGAGGCAGTTTTAGGTGATAAACACCATAAAATGGTGTCTCAGCAAGGAAAGCCTCTTGAATCTTTTTATATATGTAGTGTTTCTCATTTTGAGATTATTGTAGGACTATTATTTGGTCTTCAGCTTCTTGCTAACGCTATTTCTCAAACGAAAGCTAATTAAAGCTGATATTACGAAAGAAGGAAAATTATTTTCCAGTGGAATCATAAGTTCAAAATCTTATCGTAATGCCACAGAAATCTCTAAATGACAAATATTAGATACACTTATCATCAAAACAATAGTTGCACCCAGAAGGAAGTGTGGGATTGCAGCGCTCTTGGGAAGGAAGA
Source organism: Semaprochilodus insignis (assembly GCA_034552555.1). Taxonomy (NCBI): domain Eukaryota; kingdom Metazoa; phylum Chordata; class Actinopteri; order Characiformes; family Prochilodontidae; genus Semaprochilodus; species Semaprochilodus insignis. Next base: position 22,422,252 of record CM067499.1, read on the forward strand.
TTACTGGGAACAATAAATGATGATAAATTTAGACTGATATGGGCAAAAAATTTTGAGCTACACATACAGAAGTGCTGTCTCTCAGGATGGCGTCAGGCTAACACAACATGCCAGGTGCCTCCACACATGGATTCATTGGTCATCTCCACAGCAGGGCTTACCTCTAAATATGACTCGCTGCCATTCTGAGTCACTCCTTGACAGTCTGCACACGACACCCTTGCAGTCTTTGGTAACGTTGACACAGTGTTAAGAACAGTCGTCGTAACGGTCTGTGTGCATGTAGTCCTGCGTCGTGCAGCCGTCTGCCAATGGTGCTGGCACTGACAGGATGACTCATGGAGGCAGCACTGCTCACTGAATGTCTGCAGTCGTTGCTGTTGAACCAGTCAGGTACAGCGATAAGGCCTGTCCTTGCTTATGTCATATGCGTGAGAGTGAAACTTCATCATTAGCATCATTAGCATGTCTCGCAATGTCAAACCTACCCACAAAGTTTCATTCCTGTCGGTTGATTCCTTCTGGCTGCAGCTGTTTATGCAACTATTGTTTTGACGATAACTGCATTTTGATTAAGTGTAGATTAGATCATTGTACTTTTTTTATTTTCTCTGTATTATCTTTTTCTGCTTACCCTAAATGTAGCAATTCATCCATAGGTAGCTTTTTATTTATTTATTTTTTTTAAAGTCTTCCCAAAGATTTGCTTATGTAGTTTCTGACACTGTAACAAACTGTTGTCTGTAAGAAAGCTGAATAAGTATTTGGGCTAATGTGTGATTTAGGCCTACAGAGCTAAGCTTCCATTACTTGTTGGCTACATTTGTGTCGTAGAACTAAACTTGGGACACCAAACCTAATTTTGGTTGATTGACTACACTGGGATTAGGGGAAAATGGGCCCATATGATTTAATCCTTAATTGAATACATTTGTCACATTTACAGGGTAACAGACTCAGACTTGCCGGACCTGCTGTAGCCTGTAGGTTCAGGAGTGAGTGTGGGTAGCTGGAAGCTACAGTGGGTCCAGCAGGCTGTGTTTTTAACAGTGTGGGTTATTGTGGGCTATTAAAGGTGACGGCTATCCGCAGTGAGGAGGAGAAGAGGCTGATCGAGCAGAAGATGCTGGAGGCTGAGATGCTTGCCCTCAAAATGGCTGAAGAATCAGAGAGGAGGTATGTCTCCTGTACACACACGTATGCACATATGCACACATGTATATGTATGTAGGGCCTGCCAACACTTCCTTATGCCTCCACATCCACACAGCCGGACCTTTTGGCAATTGCTTACTGCTTTTCTATTACCAACAAACGACCCACAAATTAAACATGGCAACTTTCTTGTTTTCTTCCTTTCTCCTTCTCCTCCCTATCTTTTTATCCTCATTCTTCTCTGGTGTCTGTTCTCTTGTGGTTGTTTTCCCCCACTGCAGGGTGTGCTCTGTTTCCTTCCTGCCATAACACTACACTGTACATTTTAGCGGCTCATTAAGTAATCGTAAGAGTACGCAATCGGGTGAAATTTCAGTCACGTAGAGTTTACAAGGAGAAAGTTCCCAGAGTGTTGTATTTAATCATGTTGTCATTAACTGGAGGGCTGAAAAACACAAATGAGAGTGCAAAGATCACATACAGGGTTTAGGAAACCTCATTGTTCTGATACGAATGATTTTCCACAGAGGTGTATGTAGTTCAAGTTATGATTTCATCATTTTGGCAATATCATCCATTCAAAGTTTGTAAGATGTTGTTTTTAGGGTTTTAAGGAGACTGTTTCCACGCTTAGGATCCACCAGTAAGAGAGGCTGATTATACTTTAGGTGTCTTTTTTTTTTTTTTTTACCCACACTGGGAAACCTTACAAGGCACTGATTAAAGAATTTCAAGGTTCTTGAAGCTAAAACGGGTCTAATATGTAAATGGGAGCCAGCTCAGTAACCTCCGTCAAACCTTCAAATCTTAAAGTGCAGTCTGAGTTGAATGACGGGCCAATAAAGAGGTATTGGTATAATTAAAACCTTAGATTTTGTTTCTATTTTTGCCCATGTTAGTGTCACACAATGTCAGAAACCTAAGCAAACCTAATTTGAGATTACTCAATAATCCCAGCATGCATTGCAGGTTTGAAAATGTGGTTTGTGCCTAACAATTTCTTTATATTCTACCTATTTTATATTCATTCAGGTGTAATGCTGTGTTTGTATGTTGTTCTGAGCCTCATAGCATAATTAGTAGACAGCTGACATTAGCATGTAGTGTTTTAGAATGGTTTAAATATTCTATTCAATGAATGAGACAGGTCTTGATTTCACCTGGAAATATTTTATTTAAACAAACCTAAGTGGAAAAAAAAGGTTTTTATGGCGTCCCACAAGGTTCAGTTTTAGGGCCTTTGCTTTTTTCAATGTACATGTTACCTCTAGGTAATGTCATTAGGAAACATGATGTCAATTTTCATAGCTATGCTGATGACACACAGTTATACATTTCCGTAACTTCTGCAAATCCACCAGCTGTTTGTCAGATGTTTCTCAGTGCATGTCAAATTAAGGGAAAAAATTAAATACTGATCCGAAAATTTCTTTAGGAGAAAAATCCTTTATGAGAAGCTCTGCTATTTAGCTCAAAATACCAGACCTGATGTGCGAAACCTGGTGTGATCTTAAACTCTGAGCTCTGTTTTATTCCAGATGTAAATGCAGTCACTGAAGCAGCTTTTTATTATTTTGAGAAACATCGCTAAAGTTCAGCCTTTTCTGTCTCAGAGCAATGCAGAGAAACACGTTTGTTTCAAGCAAAATTAATTACTGTAACGCTCTTCTTACTCCGAAGAAAATAATCCATCACCTTACAACATGTACAACATGCAGCAGCATGGAAAAACAGAGAGCTCATATCACTCCCATTTGGAAAGAACTACACTGGCTTCCTGTATCATTTAGCGTAGATTCTGCATAAACTTCTGATATTAGTTTATAAAGCTCTAAATGACAAAGTCTCAGTGTGGATTACAGAATGTATGTCGTAGATCTGCAGGTAATGACCTTCCACAAACAATAGGGTCTTATAGGGTTTAAATTAATAGGTAAATATTTGGTTTCTTCTGTTACTGTTAAGCTTAATCACCTGCCTGTCAAGCACTTTGCACTGCCACTGTTATGAGAAAAATTCTATTAAAAAACACACGTTGTTGTTATTATTATTATTATTATTATTATTAGTAGTAGTAGTAGTAGTAGTAGTAGTAGTAGTAGTAGTGGTGGTAGTAGTGGTGGCAGTAGTAATAGTGGTAGTGTGCGGGTGGTAGTAGTAGTAATAGTGGTAGTGCTGGTATTGGTGGTGGTGGTAGTAATAGTAATGGTGGTAGTGCTAGTTGTCGTAGTGTGGTAGTAGTGGTAGTAGTAATAGTGGTGGTGGTGGTGGTGGTAGTAGTAATATTGGTGGTGGTGGTAGTAGTCGTAGTGTAGTAGTAGTAATAGCGGTGGTTATTGTGGTGGTGGTAGTAGTGATGGTGGTAGTGCTGGTATTGGTAATGGTGGTGTTGGTGGTGGTAGTAATAGTAATGGTGGTAGTGCTAGTAGTCGTAGTGTGGTGGTAGTAGTAATAGTAATGGTGGTGGTAGTAATAGTAGTAGTGCTGGTGGTGGTAGTAGTAATGGTGGTGGTAGTAATAGTAGTGTGGTAGTACTAATGGTGGTAGTGCTGGTAGTGGTGGTGTTGGTGGTAGTAGTAGTAGTGTGGTAGTAGTAATGGTGGTAGTGGTGGTGTTGGTGGTGGTAGTAGTAGTGTGGTGGTGGTAATAGTGTGGTAGTGGTAGTTGTAATAGTGGTGGTAGTAATAGTAGTAGTGCTGGTGGTGGTGGTGGTGGTGGTAGTAGTAATAGTAATGGTGGTGGTAGTAATAGTAGTAGTGCTGGTGGTGGTGGTGGTGGTGGTGGTGGTAGTAGTGGTGTTATTAGTATTATTCCCACTGGCGTAACAGTGGCGTTCCTGTGCATGTAGAACTACAGCTGGGTGATGTGGTGAAAATGTAAGGTCAGGACATGTTCACAATCAAATATCCTTTGAGGTTTGGTAAGTTGGAACAGAGAAAGAAGAAACAGCCAGAAGTGCCAAATACTTTGTACTCAGTATTTCCCCCCAGTGCACTGCGCTAAATGCAGTTAAGCAAAACTAATTATGCTTTCTTTGTAATGCAGCATGCGGTGGGTCGGTGTTCTTTACTTACTCAGCCTTGTATCTCCAAAATTATTTTTTTTTACAGAAGAAGGGAAAACTCTTTTTGACTTCTGTTGGGTGGAAAATATTATATAACCAATTTTTCCACCCTAGCAATTTTGGACTGTTTCTGTCGGTCCATGAAGTTTTAACCCAACACAAGGGATAAGTTATGTAAAAATGATTTTTTTTTCTTTTGTAATGTAAAAAAACCACAAAAATGACAGTGACAAACAGGTGCAATTATGTAACTGAAGGTACTGAAGACATATCGTACATGAGACCACTGTGCTGTGCTAGTGGTGAGTGCTTTCTACTCAGAACACACATGATAAAGACACTCATGCTGCTGCCACAGCTCCACAAGCTCATCCTCTGTTTCAGTTGTCAGCTTTGCTCGTGATTTAGCCGCCATGCTTACAACTTCTTCCATTCACACGAACGAGTTCCGTTCAGCTCGGCTCTCGCTAGTTGATGTCTTTTCAAACCTGATGTCAACATTGTGTTTCACGCCAGAGAGTCGGCGTCGACCCAACACTACAGGATACTGAGTCGTAAATACTGAACATGTTTTATATTTACGTTTCATGATCAGGGCAGTGCCGACTGTTGATACGATCAACCGGACATCAGGAGACTTTTCACGATTCGCGTCAGGAGGAGCAAATCGGCATCAGAATTGCCCTGATTATCCTGTAGTGTGGGCCGGGCATTTGGTTTATTCCACCAAAGTGGCAAGCTGTAAAAGTTGGGAGAACTGAATTCTTGACGGAACCTCCCACAGCTGTTTTTGCCATTCAGCAATCTCGAATATCGTGTTTGCCGTCTACTGTCATACTGTAAACACAGCATAAGCATTTTAAAGCTGGGCTAGCTGGTACACTTCTTTGCCTCCTGATCTGAAAGCACCTCTGTGGCTTCCTGTAGAGTGCCTAAGGCTCAGTTCAGCTGGTTGTAGATCAATTAGAGGAGGCTCCTTGTGCTCACAGCGAATGACTCATGCTCATGTCCCTCCACAGAGCTAAAGAAGCGGATCAGCTGAAGCAGGACCTGCAGGAGGCCAGAGAATCGGAGCGCCGAGCCAAACACAAGCTGCTGGAGATCACAAGCAAATCGCCCTATTCGGTACACGCCACTTCCCCAACACAGCAGGGCCACTGGCAGCATGGCCTGCTTCCAAACTCACTGTGACGTGCATTAGCGATGATGCCAATAACTGTCACTCCCATTGACACATCTTTTGAAGCCACTTGGTCCTGCCTAGGGAAATGCCGCTGGTTCCGGTCCTGTGTGACTTGGTTGGTTTTCATGCTAGCCTCGTTCTCTCCGTCTCGGACGGACAAACACTAACAGCTTTAAAGATGTTTTTATTGGCGCTGGTGTCGGGGTCGTCAGCGGAAGGCTAAGTAGATCACCACTTCAGTGCCAGCGTCTCACGGCATAGCACGACTTCAAATGTGCTGTAATCTAAACCACGTTGCGTATTAATTAATAATATTAATAGTCATAGCAAGCTTTTGGGGCAACTGATGATGCCAAGAAATCATTAAAAATGACTAGCATGAACATGTAGTTATACTAAGAGATTATAAGAGTTTTATACTTATAGTTCTATCTAGGATTTCTTTTAGATGAGCCCATATTCCCTGCTCAAGGGCCAAATAATTATCCCATAATATCTCTACATGGCATTGTTATAAACAGAACGCGTTATTAATTACCATCCACACTTCCGAAATAGCTTCTTCTAGGGCTGGGCGATACAGCAAAAATATTAGGAGAATATTAGTTTCACAGTGCACAATTTGCATCGTGATATTTTGTATTTCTGAGGTTTTAATAAATTGGAAAAGACAAACTAGAAACTGTAAAAATATTATAATACAGAAACTAGAGTGTTTTTATTGAATGTTTCACAAATGGCACTGCTGTAAAATCAGTAAAACTAAATTAATTATGCTTGCTTTGTGATGAAACATGCGGTCGGTGTTCTTTAAGTACTGACAATATCCGTGGTATGCTCAGAAAAGTATTTTGTGGCATAATTTATTATGGTTATTAATTCCCACAGTAGTACTGAAGTGTCAGAATTGAGCTCTACTGGATTCAGATCCCGTTTCCATGTTCCGTGTTGCATCCTTTACAAATTGCTGCTTTATTTATTCATTCTTGTCAGTGCAAAACAGCTTTAGAACACCAATATAACGACACATCCAGGGTGTTTCCGTATAATCCAAACTGACAATTTATTATGTAATCTTACATAATAATAATCTTTACAAAATTAGCTCTGATATTTTACCCAACAACTTCTACAGTTTAACATGTTAGTATGAAAATGCTTTAAAAGTCTAATTCAGGGAAGAACATGCTAAAAATTCTGAACATGAAAGATGATGTTTATTTTGCTTTTCTTTGAATCCAAGGAATTCTATATTAGATTATTATTAATAATAATAATAATAATAATAATAATAATAATAATAATGTTTTAG
>CM067499.1:22433875-22448718 GCA_034552555.1 Semaprochilodus insignis
GAATGTCTCGTTCCATGTGTGGAAAATGGCTCCAAAGCAGATGTTAATGATTGGCTAAAAGGAGTGACTGCATTTGGGCGTGCCAAAGACCATAGTGTGAAGGAAGTAGCTGAATCTGCAGGTGTATGGAGGCATACGGTCATATGGGTCTACCAGTAGTGACTAAAATCCCAGTCTACAGGAAACTCTCCTCAGAATTGTGCCAGGGAAGGCTTCCACCAAATCCGGCCCAACTGTTCAATTCTTTGCTGCAAGAGTGTCTGAACATTGATGTGACCTACATCCAGAAACTTGTCCAGTAGATGCCAAATCCAATCACAGCTGTTATTTGTGCTTGTGGAGGTATAAATAATTTGTCCGGAGAGATTGTATTATGTATAGTCATTTTAGAATCCTCACCTGCAACAAGGCCGACGTGCAACTTCGTCTTATGAAGGAATCATTTCTTCTGAATTGAATAAATAATAATTTTTCTTTGTCGGATTTTCCTGCGTTCTGTGACTCTCTGTGTCTGTGCTGATCAGGGTTGAATACATGGAGAAGAGCAAGCACCTGCAGGAACAGCTGAATGAGCTGAAGACAGAAATTGAGTCTCTGAAGCTGAAGGAGAGGGAGACTCCTCTGGACATCCTGCATAACGAGAACACAGAGAGAGGCACCAGCAAGCAGAGCAACTTCAAAAAGGTGAGCTTTTCTATTCGGGCTAGGAGTACTCAGCATAGCCTGGTTTTCACATGTGAAATTTGCTCACATTGACACCTCCGGACTGAAAAGTGCTTCTGATGTAGCAGGCGGAATGACCGGTACGCTTTTTAGTCTATCTAGGCCTGGTAAGTGCCGTTAACCTGTTAATGTCCATATGAGGAGCATACAGCTTCCTGCGGTATATACCGTACCAGTCAGAGGTTTGGACACACCCAGCTAAACGGATGATGTTGGTGATCTTAAAGACTCTAGAGGCTTACACTTAACAGCTCCAACTGATGAGAGTCTGAAACGGTACATATCCTGATATACCACATATACTCTTGATGTACCACAGTATGATATTTCTCCATATCTCCACCTCTAATATATATTTAGTTACCCCAAAAAAACTTTATCTCTTTTTCTGCACAGTGTAAAAGCTCTAGTTCTCCTTTCAGTTTAGTGAATATTCATGAGGGACCGACCAATAGAATTGCTCCAAAACTGCTTAGAAATAAACCTTGTTCTATCAGCTCCACTGCAGGTTAAGAAAGCTGGTTCATCCTCCTGTAAAGCTCCATTTTGAGGGTTTTTAAGGTGGACTGCATAATTCCATGAGTGCTATTTTATAGTTTGATGTCTTCACTTTTATTCTAAAGTAGAGCTTTAAGATAAACATAAGGAGAACATTCTATGAGTAACCGTGTCTAAACTTTAGCCAGGTAATGTATGTTGTTTGAGCTTGTCTGAGCAGGAAACCGAGGAACCGCAAATAAATAATTCATATTATATTCTGTCTTCACACGAGAGTCCTGAATCGTTGGAAATCCTAATTTAATGAAGAATAAAGGTGGGAAAATTACAAGAATGAATAGCACTGCAGTTTCATCTGACATGCCGTTTTTGTCATAGCAAAATATTTAATCTATGAAATGGCACTAACAGGATGACTCATGGAGGGCATCACTGCTCGCTGAATGTCCGCAGTCGTGGCTATTGGGTCAGTCAGGTACAGCGATAAGCCCCGTCCTTGCTTACGTCACATGCACTGCCGAGGATGAAACTTGAACAATGTCAAACCTGTCAAATCCCGGTCAATCCTGCCCACCAAGTTTCATTCCTGTCAGTTGATTCCTTCTGGGTGCAGCTACTTGTGCACCTATTCCTTTGACGATGAGTGTTAAGGTTTAGGTTGCAGGTGCAGGTTTTCTGTGGGAGCATGATCTACTTTGGATCATTTCTGTTTTGTTACAGCAATACGCTTACTAACGATATGCTTACTGGTGCATATAGAGAAAAATACTACTGGCACACAAATCTGTAATCAGTAGGCCATCTTAGATTTTCACTTATAAAATTTTATTTATTGCAGTTTTATTTAAACCCACAGTTTCTGTCGGGTGAAGCAGATCTACCTGGCAAATGGAAATATTTGCCCACATTCGACGGTGGTGGGCGTTAATTTGTCACCCTGGTGGCAAGCCCTCGTCTTTGTACACTCGCGACAGAAAGGATGAAAAATAAGAGATTCAGGCTTACACCCATGCTGTATTCAAAGTAGGAGGATCAAGGTAGTGGTAAGGTTGAACCTCCTACCTTGGATACAGCATGGATGTAAGCCTGAATCTCTTATTTTTCTCCTCATCTCACCTCAAGAGAGAAGACACTGAGGGTAAATATGCTGTGAGGTTAAAGTGCAAGCTTTAATTCAAGGATGTACACATTTATCTAGGGCAAACCTCCTTTACTGGCACATGTAGTGTTCTGAATATTGCATATTGTAGTCATTTATGAATAGTGTACTGAAGTATGGAGCCATCACAAATTGACACTGTTAGGTTGTGGACCACGTTCTTAGTACTCGGTAGTTGTGCTGTTGAAAACTAACAAGCATTATATCCACATTACCCTGCGTAAAATAGCAGCAGCCCTGCTACCTGAAGTTGCAGGGCCTGATGTAACAACCTTGAGAAATTGTGTGGGATTTAAACTAAGTTGTAAACTAAGTTGAAAACTAAGCATGTGGAAGCGTGTGTGTGCAGAAGGATGGTAGGAATAAGGAAAAACAGTTCTGTTGGTGTTTACCTAGTTTTGTAGCTGTTGTTATTGTGATATTGATTTTTCTGCAGGTGACAGACCAGAGGAATCTGGGGGCAGGTTTTAGTGGGAGCGTCCTCTAGTTTGTGTTAGATTTCACGCTAGTCCAGCTCATTATTGGTACCACATTCCCCCTGAGAGACATGTTATCATTGCAAGATCATATCAAGCCCTTGAGACTTTCCTAATTACAGTTACAATTACTAATATATGGTGTATATATATATATATATATATAATTAGTAATGTGTAAATATAAGCTCACCAAAAAAAATGTCACCTATGTATAATGCCTCCTGTGATTGGATTTGGCAAGTACTGTACAAGTTTATGGATGTAGGCCACATCAATGTTCAGACCCTTATGCAGCAAGGAGTTGTACAGTTGGGTCAGATTTGGTGGATGCCTTCCCTGGCACAATTCCGAGGAGAATTCCCTGTAGACTGGGATTTTATCCACTGTTGGTAGACCCGTATGACCATACGCTTCCATACACCTGCAAATTCAGCTACTTCCTTCACACTATGGTCTTTGGCACGCCCAAATGCAGTCACTCCTTTTAACCAATCATTAACATCTGCTTTGGAGCCATTTTCCACACATGGAACGAGACATTCCCTGCACTGTACCACCTCTTCTCAGTCTATGGATCCCGTCACTCACACCCCACAGGTATTTATAGCCCCATCATCCTCGTGCAGCGCTATCTGCAGGAGCCTGGAGTTACTACCACCTTTAACACAAATTTACCAACACAATTAAATTTTTTTTGTCTGGTGAGCTTTTATACACATATTCCAAATATATTTATTCATGATGTAGAGGTACATGCAGGGTGTCGTAGAGCAAAGTAGTCCCCAAGAAAAATCACAATTTTACCAATATTAACATTCATAAATCGGATTTGGCATTTCAATAAAAGATTAGACTTGTTAGACTCGTTAATAGTTTCGTGTCATCTAGCAGTGAGGATATCCATTATCATGAGTATTAGCAACACTAACATAGTCTAACACAACAGAGTCAATAAACATATATTATTTAGCATTTAAATCAGTGAAAATCTGCTGCATATGATGAAAGATCTGAATTACAGCCTGTTTTAATTACTGACATATTGTGTTGGGGCTGGCCTATGGGTTTGTGGAATAATGCGATGGGCAGCACGTATGTAGTAGTCACTGTGAATGACTGGTTACCTCTCTGAATTATGCAACATTATAAACAAAATTCAGTGGAATTCCAGAACAAAGCAGTCCAATCAGAACCAGTGTGGTTCTGATTAACGCAGAATCATCTGGTAGCATGTTTTATCAGTAACACTACTGCTGTCAGAAAACCTTCTCAAACACCTGCTGCAGGAGGTGGCGGGGGGCCTACAGCGCTGGTGCTTTGTCAGTATTTTCCACGTGGTTAGTTATTCTTGGAATTCATGCCCGTAATCACGTTTCCAGAGCCATTTCTATGGTTGTAAATGTTGCATAACGGTTCATCCTTCAGATGCACAGCATTACTCAGTGGAAAGCATTAAGCCATGGAGTAATTTGTTTTTAGCAAACAGGAGAGGCTTGGCTTGCCAGATGAGAGAAATTGAAGATCCACTCCATAGCTAAAAACCAAGTTCTTTTGGAGGTTTCAGCAAATTAGGCGTAAACCCAGATGTGTGGGTGCATGTTCTGTCACATTATAATTCTCAGTCGGAGCTCCGAAACACAGGTCCAATTAAATGTAACAAACTGCACCTGGGTTCCAGAACTTAGGAGCTGCCTTCACTTTCCATTTCAGTTTGATCATTTTTCAGGTGTTAAAGAGTTTACAGACATTAAAAATAACCTTCACTTACATAAAAAAACTTCCCACTTCAGTCCACATTAAAAATGCTGATTTGACGTGGTAGTAAGCATGTTTACCTTGTACCCACATTCATTGTCCATTTCTGTCAGAAACACCAGTAGTGACCCTAAACAGTATTTGGACATTTGTGCCATACTTAGAAATGTATTAAGTTCCGTTGTGCTGGGAGACAAAAAGTCCAACCAAGTTGCCTTTATTGCATTTATATGTATAGACGTGTTTAAGATTGTTATTGTGTCTTGGCAGGGTTCTACGTGTGCATTCACAGTGCTGTTGTACAATTCGGAGTTCATCAATGCACGCAATCTCACAGACACCATAATAAGAAAACCAGCCCCACACTTTGAGGTTCTGCATTTGTGCCTTACAGAGTTCAAGTTAAGGTTTATTTATGCTCACTAATAAATAACGCACCAAGAAAGAGTGGCTCTTGGCTCTAGTACCCTGTTGGGCCGGTTCTAGTACCCTGTTGGGCCGGTTGTAGTACCCTGTTGGGCCACCTCTAGCCTGGATGCAAGATGAGATATGGTTGGGCATGAAAGCATACTGGTTCCATATGGCATCCTGCGGCACATTTGCCCACAGACGTTGCAGCTGGACCTGTAGATCCTACACACTCGTAGGTTGCCGAAGCTGTCGTCCCAGCCGGTCTCATAAATGCTGGATTGGTGATCAGACAGGCCAAGGAAGTGTTGCAATCTGGCGGAGAGATTCCTGGGACACCCTTGCTGTGTGTGGATGAGCATTATCCTGCTGACAGACGCCAGTCGAAAGCCATGCCTGCCCCTAGCTGTCGGTGTCCTATCACTACTAGTTGTGGCTGGCTGTTATATTTAACGGAGTTGTGACAACATTATTTTTGTTGTCAAGATAAATTACACCGCAATACGCTTTTCTCTGCACGTCATGGATATTGTCAGTACTTGAACAATTAGTAAGCCTGTTTAATAGGTATTAGTGCAGTTGGTGAACTATTGAATAGAAATCATCGTAGTCATCAATTATTTTTATTTTTATTTTTTAATCATAGTACCTTTTGTGTGTCTCTCTACACTTTCTATTTTGACTGTTCCATTTGGGCAGTCGTGGAACACTCGTGGGCTGGGGTGGGCAGTCGTGGGATGGAGTTTAGGGAACCAGCCTTCTAACCAGAGGGTTGCCAGTTCGATTCCCTGAACTGACAGTAACAAATGAAGTTCCATTGAGCAAGGCACCTAACCTACAACTACTCCCCGGGCACCGTGGATAGGGCTGCCCACCCCTCGGTGTGTGCTCACTGCCCCCTAGTGTGTGTGTGGGTGGGGGTGTTTAACTTTACAGATAGGTTAAATGCGGTAGACAGTTTCCTCTGTGTGTAAACATTCATGGCACAAAATGGCCCTAAACTCTCAGCGAATGATTGGCCTCACCTCACCTAATCTTAGAATACCTGAATATCATGATGCATATCGTGTATCATGAAAATGTCTTAAAGTATCGTGATCTAATATTTTTGCCCTGTCATCCACCCCTAGGTGAGCTGCTGGTATGAGTGTATCAGACACCACAACATTGCTGGAGTTTTTACACACTGTACACCTGCTGACCACTCTATTAGAAATGCCTCCCGTTTAGCTCCACCTTGCTGGTGTACAGTTAGAGACTAGCTCATCTGTTGTGTTATTTATCCTCCGGTATTCTGACAACAGGACCGTTCACAGGATGATTTCAGTTTGTGGTCAGTTCTCATCCCAGCAGTGAAACTAAGGGCTTCATGAACTCCTGTTGGCACAGTTTTCTTAGTAACAGTAATTATAAACCTATAAGGAGGTTATGAGCATAAGCAAACACACACGGTAACAAAGATCTGTACAGAACCAACTTTTCTCAATATTTTATGAAGGATTTCTTTCATTCGTCAAAGCCAGCCCCTTCAGTTGAATAAATTTCATTTCCAATTTCAGCCCATTAACTTTTTGCTGGGGGCCTCTTTCTGCAACCACTTTCTCATTATTGCTTTTTTATTAGCCACCAATAATATTTCCAGCGAATATTTGTTATTATTTCCAGTAGACTGGAGTGTATTTCTCCAAGAAAATAGAAATCAGGCATGAGAAATCAGTCTCTGTTCCACTATTCCCATCACGTCTTCCAATTATGCCAATGCAATTCTTACATCAGACATTCCCAAACACATAAAAAATGGTCTGCCATCAGCAATCTCTACTGTTTCCAACACCACTTCTGGTTGAGGGGGGGAAATATTCTGACTAGGAAACTGACCTTTACAGTATGGACACGATATCATTGCAGTTCTATTAGTACATGTTGCAATGTGCCCTAGCAATATGTTGGAAAACACTGATGAAAATCTAAATGTCTTAATTCTTCAAATTAGGTACAACTTCAAATAGAAAGCAGAATGGTGTGATGTGCAGGTCATTTAAACGCTGTATTGAAAATGTTTCAAAAACAGCATATCAGATTTTGAATTTGATGCCTGCAAAACCGTTAAGACAGGGCAACAAAACACTGCAGTTGTGTAATACATAACACCCGGTGGAACGTCTCACATATAATTAGGTTCATTGGCAACAGGTCAGTGACATGATTGGGTATAAAAAGAGCTTCCCAGAGAGGCGGAGTCTTTTAGAAGTAAAAATGGGGAGGAGTCAAAACAGTAAAGACTGGAAATAGTGCAACACTTCAATAATAACATTCAACATAAAGTGGCAAAGAGCTGACGGACTTCATCTTCTACACTACACGATGAAAGGTGATTGATTATGATTGATTATGACATGATGATTAAAAGGTTCAGAGGCTTCGGATGTGTCTCTGTATAAAAGTGATCCAAAACCAAATACAGTTCTGTAGTGGAAATCACTGCATGGGTTCAGGAACACTTCCCAAAACCATCGACTTTGAACGCAATTTATCATTGCTCCACAAATACAAGATAAAAGTTATTCTAGCATGCAAAGAAGAAACCCTACCCCCCCTTCTCTGGGCCCAAGTTCGTTTAAGATAGACTGAGGTGAAGTAGAAAAGTGTCCTGTGGTCCAATCACAAAAGATTTCTTTTTGGAAATCATGGACGCTGCATCCTCCAGGATAAAGACGAGAGGAACCGTCCACATGGCGTGGGTGATTGGACATCTGTGAAGACAACATTAATGCTGAAAGATATATATATATATATATACAGGTTTTGGAGCAACCTGTGCTGCCATCCAAGACAGCGTCTTTTTCAGGGAAGGTCTCGCTTATTTCAGCAGGACAGTACCAAACCACGTTCTGTATGTATTATAACAGTCTGGCTCCACGTTAAAGCAGCCCGGGTGCTAACTGGCCAGTCTGCAGTCTAGATCTGTCAATATTTGTTGAGACACCAAACTGCTGAGCAGCTGAAATTTTATATGACGCAAGAATGGAAAAGATTTCAGTTTCAGGTCTACAGCAAGCATGTACTCGGTTGGCATGCTTACAGAGTGCTGTTAAAGAGAGCTGATGTACACAGTGGTGAACATGAACCTGTCCCATGTTTTGAAACATGTTGCTCGTATCTAATTCAAAATGGGCTTATATGCTCATCGGACAAAAAACGTACCTAACAGCATGTAATACCTTCATGAGCATGAATAACAGCTGGGATCGGATTTGGCATGGACAGGACAAGTTTCTGGATGCATTTTCTTGTATCAGAGAATTGCGCAGTTGGGACAGATTTGGTGGATGCCTTCCCTGGCACAATTAGAGGAGAATTTCCCGTAGACTGGGATTTTAGCCACTGCTGGTAGACCCGTATGACCGTACGCTTCCATACACCTGCAGATTCAGCTACTTCCTTCACACTATGGTCTTTGGAACACCCAAATGCAGTCACTCCTTTTAGCCAATCATTAACATCTGCTTTGGAGCCATTTTCCACACATGGAACGAGACATTCACTGCACTGTACCACCTCTTCCCAATCTATGGATTCCGTCACTCACACCCCACAGGTATTTACAGCCCCATCATCCTCGTGCAGCGCCATCTGCAGGTGCCTGAAGCTACTACCACCTTAAACATTCAAGTTGACTCATTTTTTTTGTAAACATATAAAAAAAAATAAATGTAAAACTTTGTATACTGCATCAAACTCAGTCATCAACTACATCAACTCGGTTTCAATTGAATCCACGTTTTAAACATTATCTCTTTTCTGTTTGGTCATTTTTATGATAAACAAGAAAAAGGCAAATTACATATCACTTCTGCTTCTGATGTTTCTGAAGCCGTTGTACACCTAAAGTGGGGAAATCTTCATGGTTGCTGCCGCATCTGCACAGAATGAGCTATCGCCAAGAAAGCACACAATTTATATTTTAGACAGTGGCGGGCATTTGTGATGTATTATTCAGAAGTAATTATGAAGTAGGGTCTGCATGAGTGAGCAGCGGTGAGCGCCGGAGCTTATGCTGTTATCATTAGCGAATCATCATTCAGAAGCACGCAGCAGGTAAAGATGCGTTTTCAGAGAACTCTGTAATTATCTCCCCCGTGAATCAGAAAGACCCAGCCAGAGTTTTCGGCAGATACTATTGCAAGTCCGTCACTGAGCCGGTTGCAAGCGAGCAGGACACGGCTGGAAAGATGCACGGCACGCTTATCGTTTGCACAAGCCGTTAATGTTTGTTTATTTGTTCGTTTGCAAGAGGTCTTTAATCCCATTACCTCAAGGTTTCTTTTCAAATTGAATTGTTTCTATGAAATGAATCAGATATTTCATTACATTTGGAGTAATAAACAAATTAAAGCCTCGTATCTCCCTCCCTGTGATTCAAACTGTTTAATCAGGAATTACCGAGCAGTAGATTAGAAAGCTCATTCCAGCTGCGGAATCCGTTCCTTCAGTTAGTCGGAGGGTGTGAAATGTCCTCGTTAGACCTGCGCTAATTGATTTCTGTCTCGTGATTACTCGTTAGGTTTGAGGGGGTCTCCTGTGTGTGCGCCGAGCGTCTGCTTTGGTGTGATTGTCTAATTGGACTTAGCGCTGGAGAAAGAGAGGCTGTTCACCTCGGGAAGAAAGACTGCCTCCACGGATCTGCGGCTTTGCAGCAAAGCCAAAATCCCCTCAAATCCTCACGTCCCTCTGTCAGCTGTTGTTTTCCTGACCTGTGTTGAGCGTGTGCTTTTGCCATCATCCTGTCTGTATTGGGAGCGATTGAAACAATAGGAAGGGAGGAAATCATTAAATCCTTGAAAAAATGTATTTCGAAGTTGTACACCGAAATTTACAGCTGTGTCGCCGTCTGTCTCTTTCTAGCGTTTCTTTTATTACAGTCCAATGTGAAAACCACTGGCAGTGACTGAAACTAGTCATCTGGATGTATCCTAAGGCGGGGCAGGGTTGTCCCAATGACTGGCCGTTTGTCACGTTGTCATTATAAATGGTTTCAGTTGTCATTTTTTTTCAGTTGTCAGTTTATTTTGTTGCAGAGCAGCACGGCAGATATTGAAAGCCTTTATTTTAGCCGAAGCAGTATGCGTAAACCTCAGAGACCACCCTTCAATTATGTCATTTCCCAGCAGAACAGTCTTGTGCTATTTACCACTTAACTTGGGCGAGAACCTCCTGCCACTGCAGGAAAAGGAAATCCGACTGACGTGCAGATCGACCGACGTGACGTGTTGAATTAGGCAGTCCTGAAAGCGGAGTCATGACATCAGCAGTCCCTCAGGAAAGATAGAAGTATGGACGCAGTGTCTGTGGCTGATACTACTGTTCTCTAGGCTGAACCAAGCTGGAACAACTAAAACTTGGATTCTCATCGGAACAGCGCAAAACCGAATACGGAAGTGGGCATAGCCAATCAGAGTGCACCTGGCAGAATCATGATGGCGTGGCCCGGTTAGCACACTAAGGATATCGGGCTCTCCATCTCTGTGTGGGTGGAGCATCTGTGACTGAGATAACCCGTACATTAACAGTGTGTTTGTCTATTCCTTCGCACATTGCTTCGTTCATCTGTTTGTTCGTCTGTTGGTCCGTTTGTTCGTCTGTGACTTTTTTGGTCCAGTGAGCGTCACATAAAAGCTGGACAATGATGTTAGTTCTCTTCAAGAGGCTGAGCAGTCTAGAAGTGTTGTACAGAGAGCTGTCCATCAAGCTGCAAGCTGCTCATTAGCCACACCCACACAGTTCTCAGATTTGATCAGCATTTTTTAAAGTGTGTTTATGATATTTATATCTCATATGTCACTCAGACTTTGCTGGGTGTTTAATATAACACTCAGATTAGTATCATACAGACATTTTAAACGTTTTACTTTGTGTTTGGGTTGATACAAAATTACACAAGGGGCTCTAAAACATCTTAGTACACAGTATTTTTCATTCTCCCTTTGCCTTCTTTGCAGCTCACATTCTTTCCCGAAGACTTGCGTTCATTCTCTTAAAGCTGCAGGGATATTTTTCTACACCTTTAAAGTTCAGTCGTAGATGTTGGTTTCATTTTCTGTTTCTCAAGAGCCAAATAATCCCAGTTACACATTTAGAGTCCATCCATTCTCAGCAAGGAGCTTCTTGAACAGCTACATGTCCTTTCAGACCCATAGCTTTCAGTTGTCCTCTCACAGTAGGATGGACAGAAACACCTGTGGATGTTTTCAGATCTGAAGCAAGAGTGAAGCCTGATGTTCTCCTCTCTCTCTCTCTCAAAGATGAAAGGTTTAAGTACGGTTTGGGGACCATCTGATGGGCACAGTTTTGGTGGTCTACCAGGTCTTGCGGGGTCTTTTAAGGGGTTCTGCTTTTGTTTTTCTTTGGCTTTCCTCTTCCTTATGCAAGTGGACATCTACTGTGCAGTTTTTGTTTGAGGTAATGAACTCACCTGAGCACTGTGGGAAGAGGTTGGCGCACAGTGTTCAGAACACACAATGCTGAGAATCAAAGCGAATCTTGACCTCCGAACATTAAACCTGAAACTGTCTATCAGGCTGCTGCCACGCTAGGCTAGCAGCTTTGCCAGCACAGGATCTGCCTGAAAGTACATGGCGTGAGTAGGTCTAGGCAGGTGGAGCCTTGGGCCTGGGGGCAGTGTGACAGGGGGCTGCTGCCTTTTCAGGTCGGCCTGTTAGGATGATTAATGACTCCGAACTTTCCCCTGTCCTGTTTTCTAATACTTCCTGCTGCTAACTGTAGCCTGGGGACGAGTGCTGCAGAGAAAGGCTTTCAATGAACTGCCATGCGCTGCAGTTGGTGAGAGGCACTCAGCTGCTAGGGTCCAAACAGGTCAAGGGTTTGGCCCCAGAGCCTCGGATTATGTTAGCATTTTGAAATAGATGGTCAAGCCGGGCCTCTTTTTTGGCTTTTTACATGACTGTTTAGATTAAGATTTACAGAGGGACAGCACACGGACAAAATACAGTGTTTTGACTACATTCACATTACAAGCCTCATTGCTCAAATCTGATTGTTTGCTCAGATCCAATCGTTCCAAGTCCACGGTTTACATTTGTGTAGGAAATGTGACTTGGATCTGTTGTTCATGTGAATGATGTATCATCATGAAACAAGCTGCATCACCAAACAAGCCGCCATATGTACACTGATCGTCAAAAAAGTCATGAGTTTGGCATGATACCATTCTAGTCTTTGGGGACTTTGATGTGGTGTTAAGGGCACTTGTGATAATGGTCTGCGTGCATGTAGTCCTGCGTGGTGCAGCCGTCTTCCAGTGGTGCTGACGCTAACAGGATGACTCATAGAGGGCATTACTGCTTACTGAATGTCTGCAATCGTGGCTGTTTGGTCAGTCAGATGCAGCGATAAGGCCCGTCTTTGCTTACGTCACGTGTGCGGCTGAGTCTGAAACTGGAATAATTTGCGTGTCTCCCGATGCCAAACCCACCCACCAAGTTTCATTCCTGTTGGTTGATTCCTTCTGGGATTTTGCAGTATGCTTGTTTTACCGTCATGTTTTGCACATGTGGTCTTCCACATGTAGTGTCTGAGCTTCATAGAGTGTCATATAGTTCTCCTTATTCAACTGTACCAATATAAATAGAGTTTTCCATTCTATGGCACCGTTGATTAAAAATAATAAATCTTATGTGCAAACTTGAGTCATAATTTGACCATCAGCTAATATCCAGAGTAACCGCTGTGTGCAGTGGATAGACGAACTGGGAGTGACTCAGTAAGGTCCTGGTAGATTGTCACAGGTATCTGGAGCCATGATGACCGCAGTGCATCCCACAGCTGCTGGAGGGTGTGTGGGGGAGGATCCATAGAGCGAACACAATGATCAAGGTGGTCCCACAGATGCTCAATTGGCTTCAAATCTGGCGAATTAGGGGGACAGGGAACTTGGAAGTCTTGGCCATGCTCTTCCAATGTCGGACATTTCTAGTCGTGCGGCACGTCGCATTGTCGTGCTTAAGCTTTTTAAGGAGCTCAGTAAAATGCATACAGGCATTCTGAAAGACTGCAATACACTTGTGGAAACACAGGGTTGTTTGGGGTGGTCTTAATTCATTATGACAGTCAGATAAAACTGAACAACTGCAGCAGTAAAGGAAGAGAAACGAACACGGCCTTCGTGGTACGCTTAGTGGATGAATGAGAAAATAGTCAATATGTTAACTGATTATAGAAACAGTCATTAGGTGCAGCCCAAACAGTAATTTTATCGAATAGATCACCTGCAAGTGGCTCACAGAGCGCCTCCTACCTGGAAATCACGCTCAGGCTCCATTACTCTTAAGCCTGTGATGGGGGAATACAACTTGCTTTTCCGTGAAGTGTTTGTTTTTTCCACCTTTGTCGTCTTCGTCTCGTCTTGTTTTGTTTACTCCGCCTGTCCTACTCGTCTATCAGCGAGGCATTCGGTTTAAGGGGGTTCAAAACTTCACCGGCCTGGAGAGATGCGTGACGGCTGATCAAAAGGAGCAGAGCTCACAGATAAGTCCATGAGAATTAGACAAACAGATTGATACACGCGCACACTCGCACTTGTCAATCACAGCCTTGTTGTTGCTCTGCGTTAAATACATATTACATAAGGCAGTGGGGTCTGTTCTGTCAGTCTGGTTGTAGGAATCAAAAGGCGCTTATGCTGGATAATTCATAGATCCTGTGCAGATTACCGATGTTCTGAAGACCAGACTGTCAGCTGCCAGTAACAGATGTTACTTCCAGGTGTATTATTATACTTTCTTTTGTGTTGAATATAGAAATCTAACTGTGATCGTAAAAAATGGACTTTACAGGACAGTAATAAGCCTTGCAGAGTCTGTGCAGTTGTATGCAATGTATGGGAGCCTAGGTAAGATTACATGTTTTGCTGATTTCTGTGTACAAAGTGCAGTTAAGTTAGAATATCGTCGCTGTCCAAAGAAAAACCTGCCTCTCCATTTTTGTCTATTTTTACTTTTATGTGTCGTTTGAACCCAGCAGCTGCTGTTTACACTGTGTGAGAATCTGATGATGAATGCACCAACAGAAGTGGCCCAAAATTGCTTGGAAAGACGTCTGGTTCCATTGACTTACATTAAAATTGAATTAGGTTTTTGCCCTCTCCTGTAAAGTTGCCAATTTGGAGATGCTTGGTTTTCTTTGTACAACAACGATATGTTTGTAATTGTTAGCAAGTAAGCTCAAAAAATGAGTCCCCTTATGTGTTTAAGGTGGTACTAACTTCAAGCTCCTACAGATGGCGCTGCATAAAGATAATGGGGCTATAAGTAGCTGGGATCCATAGATTGAGAAGAGGTGCTACAGTGCAGTGAATGTCTCGTTCCATGTGTGGCAAATGGGTCTCGAAGCAGATGTTAATGATGGGCGTGATGAGCATTCACACATCTAAACTTGCCCACAAAATCCCCAGATCTAGATCCCCTTTAACCTCCCTAGAACAACGAGTGCAACACCAGAAATGGCATCCACCAAATCTGGCCCAACTGCACAGTTCTTTGAGGCAAGAGTGTCTGAACATTGATGTGGCCTACATCCAGAAACTTGTCCAGTTCATGCCAAATCCAGTCACAGCTGTTATTGATGCTTGTGGAGGTGTTACATGGTGAACTTATATATTAAATGCTTTATAATTATACGCAGGTCATTTTCTATGTAAAGGGCTGTATGATCAATTTTAGTACTTACGTTACCACATATTTATAAATCATCAAGGAATTAATTGCAGTCCGTTATTACAGACATATGAGGCTTTATAAGTGTTT
>CM067499.1:22449218-22465865 GCA_034552555.1 Semaprochilodus insignis
CTGTATATGTGGAGATGCCATGTACAGTCCAGTCATGAAATTTCCTCACTACTAAATATTCCACAGTCAACTGTCAGTGGGATTGTAACAAAGTGGAAGTGATTGGAAACGACAGCAACTCAGCCATGAAGTAGTAGGCCACACGAAATGAGCAGAGTCAGCGGATGCTGAGGCGCGGAGTGCGCACAGGTTGCAGGCGAATACTTTTGGCAAAAGTGTGTGTGTGTGTGTGTGTGTGTGTGTGTGTGTGTGTGTGTGTGTGGATGGATGGATGGATGGATAACTAATGTTATAATTGCAAGTACATTGTAATTACATTGTAAGTACATGTATTTGAACTGTCCTTTAATATCAGCAAGTACAGTTCAAACGCATTGTTTTGTGTGCTTAATACAAGTGATGTGAATATATACTTAATGAGTATACTATGTAAGTGTGTGTAAGAGAGAGAGAGAGAGAGAGAGAGATTTTGAGAAGTGGAGAAGGAGCATAGTGGATCTTTACATACCACATCACATCCATTAATGGACAAGCTGAAGAAAGTAGGACTCATTACTCTTCATTTTGGAGGAAGATCATTGGTTGAATGATTGGCATATTTAGGAACAGGCTGTAGTCTCAACCATTGTTTGCAACACGACCAAAGTTGTTTAACTCTACTATTAATGCTTCTGTATTAGCAAATATTAAAGTGTGAGTATGTTTTATTGGCTCATTCCACAATAGAAAGCCTGCTCTCTCAGCTCTTCTTTCTGTAGCACTGTTCCAGTTTTTGTTCCCCCAGAAAGTCTCTGCTTCCATCTATCGTTTCATTTCATTAAAATGAAAAACTCATCTACTTTCAAATGAATTAACTGACAACATCCCATTATGATTGTTTAAAAAAATATATTTAATCAGATATGTAGCTTTGTTGGAGAGAGAGAGAGAGAGAGAGAAAGAAAAGTCAGAAGAGCTCAACTTGTAGAATAACACAACCTCCAAAAACAAAACTAGAGACAAACTAACATGACAAGCAGCAGGTGTTGGGGATAACGAGAGGGCAGAGCTGAAATTATCCAAAGAAATCCAAGAGGCAGAGGTGTGTGTGTTGGGGGGAGGTCCTGTGAGGTTCAGCTGCAGTGCCACAATGTCTTCCCCTTTTTATTAAAATTTTCAAAAAAAAGAAAAGAAGTGAAAACGGAAAATAAAATAAAACTAGAAAAGTATATTGAAAACTAGATCTAATTTCTTATATTAAGCAAAAAACAATCTGCCCTTGGGGAGAGCACGTTTTACTGAAGGTATCTTAGAATAAGCAATAATATATCTCTAGGTTTTTGTGGTACACTTGCTGCCTATAAACTAGTAATAACATATGTAAATAAAGCAATTCAAACATGATAGTATAAACACGTTTTCATGCATAATACATCCATCAAAAAAACAGCTGCACCCAGAAGGAGGTGTGGGATTGCAGTGCTATTGGGAAGGAAGATAAAGATCACCAGGAACAAGAAATGATGATACATTTAGACTGATATGGGCAATATTTATTGAGCTACACATACAGAAGTAGTGTCTCTCAGTCGGGCTGCTATGTTTGGTAATGCAATTCCTAATGGTTCCTAATGGTGTCCTGTGATAATCCATCCCATGCAGCTTGAATATTCTCACACAGTTCCTGCAGATGGTGCGGTAGGGGTGGAGGTGGAGGGACACTTCTGGACGTGTGATGCGTGACAACATACTGTTCATCTTGGCGCTGACCACGGTGCCTCCACACACGGATTTGTGATTTGGTGTTGGGGCAGTCATCTTAACGGTCTGCGTACATGTAGTCCTGCCATCTGACGATGGTGCTGGCACTAATAGAATGACTCACCGCTCACTGAATGTCCATCATCGTGGCTGTTGGGTCAGTCAGGTGCAGCGATAAGGTGCGTCCTTGCTTACGTCACATGCGTGGCTGAGTGTGAAACTTGAATCATTGGCATGTCTCACAATGTCACACCTACCCACCAAGTTTCACTCCTGTCGGTTGATTCCTTCTGGGTGCGAATATTTGTCCAACTATTCTTTTGAAGATGAGTGTAAATCTGATCGGAACGGACCGGCTGATTAACATTAGTCAATGGGTTTGCTTTTCAACCTTATTCTATTAGCCATTTCATCATGTAAATGGCAGCTCTGAAAATGCCGAATGCTCCCATAAGGTTGTAATGATCAGCTGGCTGTTCAGATGGTGTGATGGACCTTCCTTTTAAAGTTTTACCTTCACAAATGCAGCATCTGATGGGAGAAAAATCATAGAGATCTATAAAGCTGTCAGTTCACTTCATTTTCACTTCACTTGCTCGACTTTTCAACAACCCAAAAACTCAGCAACATGTTCCCATTTAGAGCTGCACTGTATGTGCCAAGCTCTAATGGAGGTATCTTCAGCAATCCACTTGACTTCTGCCATGTTCCTCTATTACGAAGCACTGTCATTCACGAGGCCCACTCCATTTAGACCACTTCTGTCCTGCTGGATGGTGGAGAAAAAAAACAGGCCAAAAAGCGTTTTTTGGAGTGATGCCATAGAAGAACAATCTCCATTTCTATAAAC
The DNA here is from genome assembly GCA_034552555.1 of Semaprochilodus insignis. NCBI lineage: Eukaryota > Metazoa > Chordata > Actinopteri > Characiformes > Prochilodontidae > Semaprochilodus > Semaprochilodus insignis. Next base: position 22,451,809 of record CM067499.1, read on the forward strand.
TACCTTCCAATAGACATTTCTTAAACACACTGCAGTTAATGAGATGTTTGTGTATGAAGAACCTGGTTTACAAACTTCACAGGGTAAAGGTTCTATGCCAGTTGACCTTTCCATGGACACAAATGTGGGCTTTTCAAACCAACAGCTTGAAAATTCTCACACAGTTCCTGCAGATGGTGCGGTAGGGGTGGAGATGGAGTGACACCAGGCCTTCTGGACATGCGACGTGTGACTACAAAACATTAATCTTGGTGCTGACCACGGTGCCTCCACACACAGGTTTGTTGGTCGTCTCCACCAAGACAAAAGCGGGACTCGTCATTGAAGATGACCCGCTGCCATTCTGAGTCACTCCATGACAGTCTGGCACGACACCATTGCAGTCTTAGGTGACGCTGATGTGGTGTTAAGGGCAGTCGTGGTAACGGTCTGCGTGCATGTAGCCCTGCATCGTGCAGCCTAACAACACTAACAGGATGACTCATGGAGGACATCACTGCTTGCTAATGTCTGCAATTGTGGCTCTTGGGTCAGTCAGGTACAGTGATAAGGTGCCTCCTTGCCTATGTCACATGCGTGGCCGAGCGTGAAACTTGAAACATTAGCATGTCTCACAATGTCAAACCTACCCACCAAGTTTCATCCCTGTTGGTTGATTCCTTCAGGGTGTGACTGTTTGTGCAACTCTTCTTTTGATGATGAGGGCATATTCTGTAAATTTTAGGCCTAAGAAATCCAGAAAACACACTTCCTGACTACACCATCTACAAAATATGTGCAGAAATAAATAACTATGATGCGAACAAGCCATTCAGGTTGATTTATTGAGAAAGGCTTTGTTCTAGAGTAACTTGAAACTTACTGTTAACAGTGGTGGTGATGGGAACCAGACGTCCAAAACATTTAAACTATCCATGGTGGGTACATACAAGGTGTTCTAATTGTATATACGTATAAACATATTTATATAAAACAAACTTCTTTTTTCAGATCTACTGCTCTTAACAACATTACAGAACTCAGCACATGCATGTAGGTGCTGTTAGTTTGAAGCATGCGTGTGTGGTCTGAAGTGGTTTTAGTGCTGATGTAGATCAAGAGTGATGCCCAGGTGCCCGTGTGCCTTAGTGGTGATGCATGTGCAGAATGGGGTGCAGTGACAGGTACACCGGCTGCCCCTTCAAAAGCCATCAGGGGAGATTAGGAACAGGCTGATCTGTGGCTCCAGTTGAGGCCTCAGTGCCCACAGGAAATGAAGAGGAGGCCTATGAAGAGTATTACTGCTACGGAAGGTAATCCGCTTTCAAAAAGTGGGCTGAATAATCGACATGAGCTGGAGAGTGGAGGCGTGGAGGTGGTTTTGTAATGTTTGTTTATGGATCAATTTTTTTTAACTTTTTTTTTTGCACCCCCGATAGAGTGGCTGGTAAAAACGCTGTATAGGAGGATGGAGGCTCATGTGGCCTTTCATAGCGATGGACTTGGTTATTCGGGTATGAGATTCTCCAGACTTTTCTTGGTATTCAATTACCTAATTGTGTTTTTAAATAAGTAACAGTTAAGAAATTAAAGATGTTGTTGTAAGGAGTTTAGAGTCCTATTCCATATACATAATCATATTTTGCTCTGTATTGGTAATCAATAATGTAATCAAGAGCATTCCTTACTGTGCATCCGGTTGTCTTGAGAGTCTCTGTGCAAGTAATAGCGCTTACAGAAGCGATGTAGTATGGTGAGTCCCTGTAGATAGGTCTCTGTAGATAATGTACGGCCTTCTGGCTCTTCTGAACAAACATCATTTGGAACATTGACAAGGACTTAACGTATAGCGAGGGTGATTAGAATGGTCAAGCATGATATCAACCAACTCTGATTGGTTGAGGACTAGGAGCCCTGGGTTTATCTGAAGGCCCGGAACAGAGAGAGAGCGTCAGCCCTAGGCTTGGTGTGGTTAGTGGTATGGTGGTGTGGAGAGTTTTAGGGCAGAGAATGCCGGGAGAGTTTCGAGACGCCATTTTTGAGGGCCTGTAGCGTAGGCCTGATCGGAAGGGCAAAAATGTCGAGCCTCCACACCTGCACAGACTGACTGATACTTAAAATACTTTTCATTTTTTGGCATCAGTTATCAGTTACGCTATCATTTTTATCCTTTGTCCACCTTGTTCTTTGGATTAACTCTGTGCTGAAACAGCTAAATCTAACTCAGCTAAAAAACTAAATCACGCCAATATCCTTATCTAAAATGAGTAACCATGCAAAGTGTTGCGATGTTGAGATGTTAGATTGGCATTATGCTATGTTTCATTATGTAATGTTGTACAGTAGATATGCAGATATACAGTACATGGAAATATTCCAAAGGAAAATGTGTACATATTTAAATACTGTGCAGCTTCCAATTAGTGGCCAACTAACATAGCCAAATTAACTGAATACGTGCATACCAGATCTTTATCCTATAGCTGTAAACATTAGTACCAGCTCTGTAACAGAGTAACAGCTCTGATTCGAATTGACATGGACTGGACAAGTTTCTGGATGTAGGCCACATCAATGTTCAGGCACTCTTCCATCAAAGAATTGTGCAGTTGGGCCAGATTTGGTGGATGCCCTCCCTAGCGTTTTACTGGTTGTTCCAGAATGTTCCTGAATGTTCATCATGCCAATCAGTCACATTTGCAGCCGTATGAACATGAGAATTGACATCTTGGAATACAGGGATAGGAATGTTCTTCTGTAAGATGATAAGCAAAAGGCAAAACCTGGTTGTTCCAGAAGCTCAGTGTAAGCAATGTGGATCAAATGTACCGTCACCTCGACCAAAGAACCCAGTTCTACATAATTAAAACACCCCCAGAACATCAGAGGGGTCTCATTTTCTGCCCAGGGACCTTACATTCCCAATGGTACATTTAAATATTTGTTTAGGAGTGCCAATTAGAATACACTGAAAAGGTAAAGCATTGACTGGATTGTAATATATTGATTATTTGTACTGATTCTTGTATTGATTATAATAGTGATTACCACATGATTCCATACTTCTGTTAATGTTCCACCTACAAATGTGTTTTTTCGTAACTAGCTTTTTCGTAACTAGGTTGGACTAGCTTCACAGATTGCTGCCAAAAACCCCTTTCAACCCCTTGCAATGCCCTCAAGCTGAGCTGGCCTATGCTGCTAGAAACAGCAACAATGAATTTGCCACCATGCTAACATTAACTCAGTCCCATGGCAATCTGTTCTGACAATAGCCAGCTTTCCATTCTTGCAGTCTGGTCATTTACACCAAATAACATGGCCAGGAACCGCCTACGCTGCCTGAAAAAGTCTGTCTGACATGCCAAATGACCAATCAAAATCTGCATTATGTTCTTCTCTTCGATTAGAAAGGTACATTTTAATTTCTTCCCTAGTCTACTGTTATCTGCTGTCTTCTGTTTCCTGTAGTCAGGCAAAAATGCAGATTAGCCATATGAATACATTATATATGCATTAACAGTCTCAGTTTATCACATTTCTGTTATTTATGTGAATTTTTTTTCTCCATTCTATTTAGTATTTGTCACTTCAGTCAAGTCTTTTTTATTCTCTATGCATAAATATATGTGGGTGGAAACTTGGTGTTACCTGCCTTGCTCATACACAAATAAACATAATTTGAAATGAATTTCACCCTGTTATTTTAACAGAACTAATCCAGAACTAGAAAAGTGCATTTCCTGAAGAGTATGCAGAGTGATTGCGCAGCTTAAGCTTGTTGCTAGCCGGTTGCTAAAGTGTTGCTGAAAAATAAATAAGACTCTGTGGGAGGAATGAGGGATGAATAAACAGCACATAGAGGAGTGCGGGTCATTATGTGTGATGATTGGAGTTTGGGGATCTGCCCAGAGTGAGTACATGCAGTTTGGTGGCTGTAGGTTAAAGGATACAATAGGGTTTGGGTAGGGCCAAACATTAATGGGACTCTATGGGAGAAATAAGGGATGGATAAAGAAGACAAACCTATGAGTGCGGGTCAAACTAACATTGAATTTGTGCTCAGGGGTCTGCCCTGAAATAGTGAAACCGGGTCTGTAAGTGCAGTAGATGTGTACTTTTCCACCCAATTCATTATTAATGGGGAAAAAAATGGAAAATCTGAATTTTTTTGGGAGATCAAAACTGTACACAAGCATACAATTCCTGATTGGATCAAACATTCCGGAATGGTGTCTATATCAAAACCTGCAGAACTAGTTAGCAAAAAGAAGAATATGAAGAATATCTGGAAGCCCCAGAACAGAGAGAGAGAGAGAGCATTAGTCTTAGTGTTGGTGTGTTATCCGATTTATATCTGATATCTAACAGTGTTAGCAGCTACCAATTTCTCATATTCCATAAAACCTGACCTACCTGAGATCAAACTTCCAAATCCCAAAGGAAATTGCAGATTTGAATGTATTTGTGGGCGGGGCAAGGAATTTTGTGTACTCACTGTTGGCATCAGTTGTGATGTAATATGTTATGCATGTGGAAATGCAGTATGCATTTGAATCATGTAAATGTAAAGCCTATCTTTGCCTTCTAAAGGGATTTAGGTTTGAATCCCAGCTGCATCACATGCTTCCCTTGATTGGGCATCCCTGGGAAAACTCCCAGCGTTGTTTTTACTGCGAGGCGAGGATGATTGTTTGAACCCTGCAAATGAAATGCGCCACATATTTACATAGTGTCTCAGGGGTAATTGGAAATTCCACTGTAATATATTATTTTATGCTTGACTGTGAGAATGTGTAGCGGGCTTTTATGCTTTGGTGGTTCTATAAGGAAAGGGAAATTAATGTGTATCATTTTGTTACATGGAAATGCTGCATAGTTTGGGGAAAAGTGTCTAAAAGGGTTTGTTGTATTTGTGCTTGTGTGTGCCTGCATACTGTGTACTGTATACTGTATAGGGGGGTAGTAAAGACCACCTTTATTGACTCCAACATAAGTCCAAGACTATAAGAAGTCAATGTTAAGTCAAGACCAAATACAGTATGTGGATGTAGTTGTTAAATTGCTAATAGCCCCCTTGTTTCACATAGATAATGTGTAACTTAACCCAAAGGTAGCTTACATGTCGTGCTACCTACATCCACAATAGCACATCATTCAACCATTCTTCAGCTAAACCGCCCATTGGGTAGGACACAGGAAACATCCTAGACAAGTTGCTAGTCCTTAACAGGGCAAAAATAGCACATCATGATAAAGTTTGTGCTTGCTTTTCACTAATACAAGAAACAACAAATAAATAAATAAATAAATAGAGACTCAAGAATTATCACAGTAAAGTGAGCAATGAAATTGTGCTGCTGTCATGTGACAAGACAGTTAATGTATTTAGATTTGTTTTTCTAAGGGGAAAGGTGTTTCTGTAGCTGTAGTTCATTTTGACAACCACTAGGGGTCAGTAGCTGCAGCTTGCTATGTATTCAGCAGTCAGGAAGTAAGAGCTTCTGACTTCTCCAGAGCCAGGCTGCGTCCAAAATGGCATACTTAAGCAGTACGTACTTAATTGGATCTAGTACGTACTGCTCAGCCGTTAAAGAAGTACGCACTGTTAGTATGCGAGTGCGAGGTATGCACACGTCCTCGGATGCACTACATCAGCCATCTTACCCTGTCCTGTCCTTTGACCGGGATCTCCGCTGACGTCGCATAACGGCGGCAGACACCATTCTTTAAAAGCCAAAATTCGGCAAAATCTTTACCATCTGTTAAAGAAAGTAGCGCTCGTTGTGGTCAGTTTTCGTGATGAACACTTCCACATGGAGGCAGCATCGAGCAGGAGGTCGCAGAGAACCCAAGCTGAGGAATTTATTCACTTGTAAACAGCGGGCTTCCCGCTTTACGACTTTTTTTTTTCACCTCTTTGAACGGCTCTGTAGCTCCCGTGGAATCATGGGATAGGACGGTGTGCTGTGGTCGCATACTTCAAAATCGCTCCCGATGTAGTACGTCATCCGGGGACTTTTCACATGCTGTTTTATGAACACTACGTATTCGGACATACTAACTATTCTCGCGTACTGCTTTCGCGTACTGTATAGTATGGAAGTACGCCATTTCGGACGCAGCCCCAGTGTTCATGAGAGTACGGTTTCTGAATCAGTCCAGTATCATCTGTATACCTCTTCACGCCCTGATAGCGTTGTGGGTATGTGTTGATAGTTTGTTTGTATCTACACTGCTAGACATACATTGTGTTACGTATCTATTGAGTTACCATTCAAACACGCAAGCTGCTGCTAGTCATTGAAGGTTCATAGAAGAATAAATATTCATGATAAAATATATTATTATACTATAATACACAGAAGTTAGAATACAGTGAAAACACACTAAAAAGCAAGCATAGTACTGTGGACAAGGGCTGACTGTCTTCAGAGTCTTGATGTTAGGAGAGAGTTTATCTGTCTGTCAAGGTGTATACAGCACATTCCAAGGACAGAACAACTGCACGTCTGAAACATTTCATGAAGGTTGTAACATTGGAGGCTTGTGGGTTGGAAGTGCAACTGTTGGAAGGGCAACTGCAACAGGGCTTTAGTTGGGCTCACAAAATCCATACAGGGATCAAAACACCCACGGGCCATTTCAGAGACATGTCTACACTATAATCAAAAAACAGAAAGACAAAGCAGGGTCAAACACAACACAACAAGATCAGGCTCAGAACTCAGGCTAGCAACACAGACTTGGCAAACAACCAAACCGGTTCTATAAAGGGCAGTAAATGAGTCTCAGGTCATTTGCAGGTGTGGGATTGGGCAGAGCCAGGCCGTGTTCACATGGAGTCTCCTCGGTGGGATATACATTTTGAAATGCTTGGTTGTTGAGATCAGACACTAAATGAGATGAAATCGATGGTCCAGAGCAGACCAGAACAAGGCTAGGTAGAAATACTACTGAGCTCAAGACAAGCGCAAATGCAATCAAGTACAAGAAAAGTCTAAATATACATTCTATTCAGTCCAAGAAAAGTCTGTGTATAAATATCAGGTCCAAGGCAAGTTGGAGTAGAAATGATATCAACCAAAACAAGTCTGACTACAAATGCTATTGAGTATAAGACAAGTCTGATCACAAATACTACCGAGTCCAAGACAAGTCTGACTACAAATACTACCGAGTCCAAGACAAGTCTGCGTACAAATACTACAGAGTATAAGACAAGTCTGCGTACAAATACTACCGAGTCCAAGACAAGTCTGCGTACAAATACTACAGAGTCCAAGACAAGCCTGACTACAAATACTACCGAGTCCAAGACGAGTCTGCGTACAAATACTACAGAGTCCAAGACAAGTCTGCGTACAAATACTACAGAGTCCAAGACGAGTCTGCGTACAAATACTAGCGAGTCCAAGACAAGTCTACGTACAAATACTACAGAGTCCAAGACAAGTCTGACTACAAATGCTATTGAGTAAAAGACGAGTCTGCATACAAATACTACAGAGTCCAAGACGAGTCTGCGTACAAATACTACCGAGTCCAAGACGAGTCTGCGTACAAATACTACCGAGTCCAAGACGAGTCTACGTACAAATACTACCGAGTCCAAGACGAGTCTGACTACAAATCAAATCAAATCAAATCACTTTTATTGTCACGTCACATTTTCACAGGTGTGAAGGTGAGTGAAAAACTTAGGTGCGAAGTCCCTTACAGTACTTAGATACAAAAAATATACATAGACAATAAATATATACAATACTAAGCACAAAATCTCTTATCCTAATATACATTATAAATTATATATATTTATAAACAGTAATATAAAGTGAATAATATGAATAAAACCTATGATATATCCAGATGTACACATATAGCACTATGGTAAGGCTGAGGTAGATGAGAGATGCAGGGTATATACAGGGCATAGAATATATATGCATATATACATACACTACAGATATACAATATGGATGAAGATGTCAGTCTATATGTGCAAGTATAAATATGCTAAATGTAAAGTGCAGAGTGATGATTGTCCATGGAGACCATCATTTAGATGATTTCAAATACTACCGAGTCCAAGACAAGTCTGCATACAAATGTTATCCAGTACTCTTTGTTTATCAGAATCAACATTTGCAGGAGTATTTAGCAGTCAGTCCATTTTCACCAGGAATCATATCGGCATATCTGTGATTGCCAGAGAAAGACTGCATCTGCAGAAACTGAAGCACAAATGCTACTAACCAAGAAACGTCTAGGTACCAATGCTGTCCAGTCCGACACAAATCCGAGCACAAATGAGTCCAAAACAGTAGAAGACCATCCTGAATCCAGACTACAGCACTAAAAGTCTATGTAGCAGTAGCTGAATCTGTGCCTTAACCTACCGCACACTTTTAGCCTGTTATAAGCCAGTTTGTCATACGCAGTGGAGAAGAAAAATTGCTATTAAACTCTGGAATGCAAATTCTCTAAATATGCGTGTGTATATTTGAATGGGTGAAAGTCTCCATATGTGCTTCTGGAAAAAGCTAAAGTGCATGTCCACTACCTGCAGAGAACAGAGCGAATGTACCTCCATTGCTATGCGACTGCACACTGAGCTGGAACAGCTGCAGACGCTCTTAGCTCTCCCTCTCTCCTTATGCTTCAGTGGATCAAAACCAACTCATACTGCATGCACACACATCCTTCATACAGACCATTAGAGCATGACCCGTAAGGCCAAACAGACTTAAGCAGGTTGTGGACTCTGACTTCATTAAGTGCAGAGAAAGAGGGAAGGAATGGATGTAGGGTCCTAGAACCTCTAAACAGGGATTTCAGTGGGGTCTCAAGACTGAGTGTCCCATAGCACAATTCAGACTGATATGTGTTGCATGCAACTGTCTCCAGAGTGTCTCCGGCACTGGTCACAGTCGGTGTAGACACAGTGGTTTGAGTGATCAGATCGTGGTCACACATGTACCTAGCACAGTCCGCTTCTGATCAAATCACCCAAGAATGGGGTGCCTAAGTTCAGTAGATCATTGTATGTGAACCGCATGTTCTTATGTCTGTAAAATCAGGTTTTTGGACATTCTGGACATACTGGTAAATATTACATATTCCTGAGAGAAAGGACTTTTAATGGAATTCCTTAAGTATGTAGACGTTTAATTTGCATTTAAGTCAAGCCTAGCTTAAGTAAATGATCCAATTTTGTTTTACCTTCTTAGTTCCTGGTGTTAGGAATGTTGGAACTGCAGTACAAATTGAAATATTGTAGCACTGAAATTGTAACTACATAATCCTTCATTAAAACAGTTTTACAACCTCAAATCAGAAAAGTGTATTTTAATTTCGACTCTTGCGACGTATTTCAGGAAACGTTGGTGCGATAAAGCATTTAACAATGTTACCACCTTCAAATGTACTTAAGTATGGAGAGTAACAGGAGCATGATTTATTATGGCTCTAATGTCCTATTATCATTTCTGGATCAAGACTCTTAATCAGCTCAGTTTAGGTGAAGAGACTCTAGTGTCTCTCAGTCCACCAGTCTTTAATAGAAGCTCATTAATTAGTCTGACACTGATGTCTATTCAAATCATCATAAGCGCAGAACACTGAAGGAGAACAGGTTCCTTTAGCTAGAACCGAGCTCTGTCCAACAGGTCAACACAAGCTCAAAGTGACTGCTGTACCCTGATTGGGGGGGCTCACTTACAGTAACTTACANGTACACCGACACGCTACTTACAGTACACTAACGCATTACACTTACTGAGTTACTGTACACCATTACACTAAATACAGTACACTAACGCATTACACTTACTGAGTTACAGTACACCAACACGCTACTTACAGTACACTAACGCATTACACTTACTGAGTTACTGTACACCAACACACCACTTACAGTACACTAACACATTACACTTACTGAGTTACTGTACACCATATTTTGTATTTTTCTACTGGGGACAGGTCAGGACTGCATACAGGTTGGGACTGCAGGCAGGCCAGCCTAGCTCCAGCACCCTTGTCCTCCTCATCCATACCGTTGGGCTGTGTGTAATTTTGCATTGTCACTAAACGTTAGTGTCCACTTAACCCAGACTTCATGAGATTCTGTACCTCCAGCTTTTTGCATTTGCTCCTGCCAAAGCCCTGAAATGCAGCAGAAATGCAAGTCTGTCTAGATTCCCCTCAATGCCGGCAGAGAGGATGCTGGTGCAGTGGGGACGGGCTGAATTGAATTATGTAAGAGTTTCAGTGACTGTGTGGAAACAGGCGTTATCGTAGCTACATGCCAGACACTGTAGCTCCAGCTGGTGCTGTCACAGACCATTGCCTTGGGTAAATGGCCAGAGGGGCTGATCTGCAAACACACAACTGCTTTAACATGGCAAAGTCTGACAATTTAATAACAAACACACCGATCAGTGGCTTTCAATTACTCCCCCACAGACCTTAATTAACGACTAAGACTTGTTTTCATAAACGCATTAGAGCACAAAGATCAGGGTGAGACAGTGGAGAGTCTTTCGTTCAGCATAGAGTTTAGTGGGCAATGCCCAAAATACTCCTCCAGTGCCAAAGCCTCTTATTATTACTGAATTCCTGGCCTATCAAATTCAACCAAATGAACATCACTGGTTACTTGTGCAGACTCTCTTGATAGTAGCATACACCCATCAGCCATAACATTAAAACCACCTCCTGGTATCTAAAACTCATTGTCCATTTTAATCAGCTCCACTGACCACGTAAGAGCACTCTGTAGTTCTACAGTTTCAGACTGTAATCCATCTGTTTCTCTGTATACTTGATTACCCTGTTCTTCAATGGTCAGGACCCCCACAGGACCACCACAGAGCAGGTATTATGTGGGTGGTGGATCATTCTCAGTACTGCAGTGACACTGACATGGTGGTGGTGGTGTGTGTTGTGCTGGTGTGAGTGGATCAGACACAGCAGTGCTGCTGGAGTGTTTAAACACTGTGTCCACTCACTGTCCACTCTACTAGACACTCCTACCTTGCTGGTCCACCTTGTAGATGTAGAGTCAGAGACGATAGCTCATCTGCTGCTGCACAGTGCAGTGTTGCTCATGCTCTAGTCCTTCATCAGTGCCCACAGGACGCTGTTGTGCTGGATAGTTTTGGTTGTTGGGCTAGTCTCCGAAAGATAGATATTCAGAACTTCACTGCTGGAAGTTGAGAGGCAATCCAAAACTGTAAAAAAAAAATTTTTTTTTTGGTAGCTGTAAAACCTGTCATTAACATTTGTCGCTGACTCAAGGAAAGTTGAAGAGCAGAGTTATCATTTAACAGACATAAATGAAGCAACAATAGAATTCTGACATCAAGTAATTTCAATAATACACTCATCATCAAAAACATCCAGAAGGAATCAACCAACAGGAATGAAACTTGGTGGGGAGGTTTGACATTGTGAGACATGCGAATGGCTCAAGTTTCATGCTTGTGATGTAAGCCAGGATGGGCCTTATCACTGTACATGACTGACTATATAAGTTTGTTCTGTTGCATCTGCTTTCCATTCTGACTCGTGCTGTTGGGTTGGTAGCATCCTTTTGCAAGCGAATTATACCGCAAAGAAGAGTTTGAAAGCAATTCGGGCAGTTGGAAGAGTTTGAGAGGGGGCTCCTGGAAGCAGGATGGTCTTATCAATGTCCTGGCATGCTGGTCATGCGGGTATTACCATTGCCATGTTGGCCAATCAAGAGTAGTGGCGGCAGAGGAGAGCTCTCGTTCCCATATTAGTTCAATAACTAATGGCTTATATAGACAAAACTCTGCCCTGCAGATTGTCCAAAGGCCTTATCCAGTCTGCCAAGGGATGAGACTTGGGAGTTCTGCCCCACAGGATTCCATAGGCTCAGATGGAGGAACAAAGTTGTAAATAAACAAAGTATGAAGAAGCTAGTAAGTCAAAAAGCAGAAGGCTTTGAAAAAGACAAGAAGGTCTGAAAGACAACAAACCATTGTCGGCACACATGTCCAGCTATTACATTATGACCACCAGCTAATATCCCAAGTAACTGCGCAGCGTGTACAGCATGGACAGCAGCTGGTGGGTTGTCACAAGTATCTGAGGCTATGCTGACTGCAGTGCATCCCACAGCTGCTGGAGGGTGCGTGGGGGGAGGATCCATTGAGTGAACGCCACGATTTAGGTGGTCCCACAGATGCTCAACTGAGTTCAAGTCAGGGGAATTTAGGGGGCCAGGGTAGTACTTGGATGTCTTGGTCATGCTCTTCCACCCAACGTGGGACATTTCTAGCTATGTGACATGTTGCAGTGTCTTACTGGAAGATCACATCCACCCCAGGGAAGACAGCATGGATGGGTGTACATGATCTGTAAGGATGGATTCATACCCAAATCGTTTGAGAGTGCCTTCCACATGGATGAATGGGCTCAGAGAATGCCACGAAAACGTGAGTTCCTTCATGAGCTACGTGCTGCCACCATTGAAAGTAAGAACAATAATGTGGCTAGATTGTGTAGGTTGAAAAAAAGACAAGTAAAAATAGCTCTAACAAAACCACATGAGCCAGATTAATGTATTACTCATTTATTAATAATAATTGAGATGGCCTTTTAAATAAATCCAACAGCTACAGCGAAGGTCATCCAGCCCAAAGCTAAGGCTTTTGCAAACCTCTTCGGTGCGCTCCGAAGAAGTGCTTTTTCCTCAAATGTCAACCATAAAATCTGTGCACTCCAGCTACGGCATTGTTTAGACCATTTTACAGTTTGATGCTCTTGGCCCTGGGAGAGATTGCTCTTGCTGTTTCAAAATGGATGGATGGAAAGGGAAGTTCTGAATTGGCTGTGGATGAACTTTCTGGCAAGATTTATATCAGTGATAGCCTGCTCCCCAGTCTTCACATCCTCTGACAGCCTCCAACATATTCTCTAAACAGCCTTTTCCAGTTCGTTAGATGGATGTTTATGGGCTCGCTTGTGAAAACGTCTCAGATTGTCGATATTTTTCCTGGTATAAGCCTCCGTAAAAGCGGCCTGCGGAGCCGGAGCCAGATGGATCCTGCCTAGCAGATGCTGTTGTGTGTTTCCCTGCTGGTTTTCTCGCCGCAGCACTTCCCTTCATAACTCTGCAGAATTTATCAGTTCGGCGAGAGCTCGGCTGCATCCCACATCGCTGCCCTGAAAAACCAGACTACGGACAATCCTCCTATCTGGGGCTCCAGATGGACCGCGTCGTCCGCTGAGTGATGGGATGTCGGGTAGAATGGAGCATGCTGATAGGCTGATCTGGCCATGACCACAGTAAAGCTCCATGCTAAAGCCTCTGCTCCATAGCCAGGCCCAACAAAGCTGCTGGCTACTCAACACAGCTGGAGCTCAGGAACTCTCAGCCTATTGACAAAAGAGCCATCTGCGGCTGGGAAAATAGACTATAGGGGGGTGGATGGCCTAAAGAGCTGGTGGTGGTTCCATTTGTCCAGGATCCAGGCTCCTCTGCAGGTATTGTTGCTGCTCTTAAATGTGCTTCTATTCAGCATTTTATATTGTTCTGTTATGGAAGGTATGTGACTTTGGTCAGGCGAAAAATGCTCATTACATTTAATGGAATTATTTGAGAGCTAGTGTTTGGGTCACATTGGACTACTGATAGGCTCACCAGACAAAATATTAGTCGCCTGTGACTGAAACGTACCTAATAGCACCTCCATAAGCACCAATAACAGCTGTGATTCAATCTGGCATGAACTGGGCAGGTTTCTGGATGTAGGCCACATCAATGTTCAGCCACACTTTGGTTGAAAGGCACAGTTTGGTGGATGCCTATAGTGGATTTTGCCACTGCTGGTAGACCCCTATGATTGTTTGCTTCCATACACCTGCAGGTTCAGCTACTTCCTTCACACTATGGTCTTTGGCACGCCCAAATGCAGTCACTCCTTTTAGCCAATCATTAACATCTGCTTTGAAGCCATTTTCCACACATGGAACGAGATGTTCACTGCACTGTAGCACCTCTTCTCAATCTATGGGTCCCGTCACTCACACCCCGCAGGTATTTATAG
>CM067499.1:22486025-22497937 GCA_034552555.1 Semaprochilodus insignis
TGTCCAAAGCTGCCAACATACAACATCCATCAGCCTGGAAGCGACCCACACAGGCAATCCTTCACCTCCCTCCCCAGAAAAAGCGGAGATGAGACGGACATTCAGCTCCCATCATAAAAGTCCATCAGGTGCTGATTGGCCACACCTGCGTCCACAGCAGCCACAGCTGGGAGTCAACAACGGCATCATCAGAGCCTTCAGATCCATCAGGGCCGCATAGACAACATAATAACGGCGCGTTATTGTGCTGCATATCTGGTTCTGATAGACAGGGCACTAGCTGAAAAGCCCACCCCCATGTAGGGGGCAGATTTGTAACGATGATGTGATTGCGCGCAGCAGCATCTCTGGCAGGTGCTCCGACCACCTGCTTGCAAATATGCGAGTAGCTATGAGAGCAAAGAGGCTGCAGTACGGAACTCTGAGGTGATGCATCCTGATAGACACACCTGCAGCTTTATCATAGACACGGGGAGCTCGCGCTGCGCAACGGCGCGCTATTTCATCCCATTGTTCCCAGCAGTGGCGCGTGAGGCATGTTATAAGCGCGCATAGGTGATGCACAAAGTGCACAAAGTTATTCATTTCATGAGAGCGATACTACGGCCAATGCGTTAGTGCGCGCGTGCATGCGTCTCGGCGTGTGTGCGGTGAGCGGCGTGCGAGCGTGCGTGCGCGCGCGCGTGTGTGTATGTGTATGTATGTGTGCGTCACCGCAGCCCGCGCAGATGGAGAGACGAGAGAGAGAGAAACGAGAACGACCTGAGTGAGAGCAGCAGCAGCAGCAATAGCAGCAGCAGGACCGCACGCGCAGCACCGGAGAGAGGAACATCACCTGCAGGAGAGCACTGGTTGTGTCAGGGATATTCAACAAGCTTAAGGCCAGGGATCAGCGGCGCGCGCAACCGGACACTGCGCGCGGCTCGACGAGTCTCGGGCTTTGGGTCGCTTTTAATTGGGAAAAGTGGAAAGTTTAAACCCGCCACGCGCCTCGTGGGTGAGAACGCGGGAGAGAGAGGGAGAGAGAGAGAGAGCAGTGGAGGTGGGGGGATCGTCCTCTCGCACTGGTTGTGGGTATTTCCTGCGTAAAGTAGCGGCGCCTAACAACGGGAATGCCAGGAATGGGCACGAGATCTGCCGCTCGCGCCCGCGTGGCGCCTTGGTCACCTCGCGACTGACCACGAGCCGACCTCACCACGCCGGTTCGCAGGTCAGTCCAGCTTAGATCGAGCCACAGGTGTGGTGTCAGATTTGCGCGCGGACGGGAGCAGCGCTGGAGTCTCGTCGCGCCATTTGCGCTCATTCACGTCTTCGTCCTCCTCTTCCCCTCGAATGAAAGAGCCGCGTGCGTCCGCGGTCCAGCCGCTCTGAGGGAGCGAGGCGGAGTGTCCGGCATTCCCGTGTTGGATCATTTATGAGGATCGTTAGCCGGGAGCCGCCGGCCGCAGTCCTCAGCCATGCCTATGCACCCTGTCACCTCCACTTTGATGTACCGGGGAATCTGCACCATCCCGGACATCCTCTCTTACCGGGCTCCGGTTAACCTGCCTGAAGACGAAGTGGAGGGTAAGTCAACGCGCCGGAGAGTGTTTGGCGCGCACAGCAGAATCACCAGGGCAGAATTAACGAGTAGAGTGTAGAATATTAGCACCTGCTATTCTGAATGAACACAAACGGTGTACACATAGAACCGGTAGTATAGAATTAACCATCAAATCACACCTACAGTACAGAATTAACACAGGCAAGGCAGAACTAATAAACCCAATGCCCGGTGTAGAAGAGATATCAGTACACAGTGTACAGTGTACAATTGATACCTGAATGAACATAAACAGTGTAGAATTGGCACTAGTAGTGTAGAATTAACATACTATTCTAATAACATTTTATTAGAAAACTTGTTATTCTAAAATTAAGAAGAAGTGCATAAATAAAATAATGTAGAAGTAAAATCTGAAAGGAATAAAATACTAATTAACACATACAGTGTAGAATTAACACTTGAAGTGTAGAATTTCAACATCTGCCGTGTTTATCAGCTGCAGTATATAATACACAACTGTCATGTAGAATGAACACATTCAGTGTAAATTAATACCTGCCATTCTAAACTGAGATAAATTAGAACTAATAGTGTAGAATTAGTGCCTGAACAGAATAGTGTAGAATTAGTGCATACATAGTGTTGAACAATGTAGAATTAACATCTAACATGTAGAAGTACTACATACAGTGTAAAATTAAGATCTGAAGTGTAAAATTTAAACATTGACTGTTTATCAGCTGCAGCATATAATACACAACTCTCATGTAGAATTCTGTAGAATTAGTGTCTACATAGTGTAGAACAGTGGTGAATTAATTGCAAACATGTGAAAGTAACACATGTAGTGTAGTATTAACATTTGAAGTGTGTGTACTGTGTTTATCAGCTGCAGCATATACTGTAATACACAACTGTCACGTAGAATGAACTCCTTCAGTGTAAAATTAATTTAAAAGCCATTCTAAACTAGAATTAGTACCTGAACAGAATACTGTAGAATTAGAGCCTATCTGGTGTAGAACAGTCTAGAATTAACACCCATTACATAGAAGTAACAATATAATGTAGAATTAACATCTAACGTGTAGAGTTAAAATATCAGCTATGTAGAATTACCAACTACAGCATAGACCTACAACCACCGTGTAGAATTAACACCTTTAGTGCAACTGAAAACTTGCTATTATTGACCAAAACAAATCAGCACTTGTTAGCACTAATAAAACTAATAATGTAGAATTAACACCTGGCATTTAGAAGTAACACATACAACTGTGTTGAACTGTCAGCTACAGCACAGACCTAACAGTTATTGTGTAAAATTAACACCTTCAGTGTTAATTAAAACTTGCTATTCTAAACCAAAACAAATTAGCACTAGTTAGCACTAATAATATACAATTAGTGCCTAAACAGGATAGTGTAGAATTAACACCGGGCATGTGGTACAGCACACAGCACACATACAGCACAGACTTAACATCTAATAAGTAGAGTTAGAAAATCAACTGTGTAGAAAGATCAAATACAGCATATGTATAATTAATACATGCACCGTGTAGAATTAACGGCTACACCATAGAACGCCCTGTACGTTAAATAAGCACAGCTAAGTAACTTAAGGAAATGAATTTAATAAGTAAATTCATATCTAGCAGTGTTCGTTTTTCTCCCACTGAGTTGAATAAAAACCTGCAGTGTAGAGTTACTAAACAGTGTCGGATAGAAACACCTAGTATAGAGTTAACGTCAACTACAGAGTCAAGCTCAGACAGTGTACAGCTTACATCTACAGTGTGTAGTCTATATATACACAGTGTTGAATTAACATCATTAATTAGCATAAATGTTGAATTAACATGGTGTGAATTAGCAAGTGCAATGTGTCAGTAACAGCTGTTACACATAGTGTAGAACTGAATCCTGTAATGAGTTATATGTGTTCTGCTGAACACTGTGTGGTTCACCATGTAGGTGTTCATTCAAACTCTAAGTCTTAATTAAACACTGTTAATCGTTCTGATCATTTGTTACATGTGATGCAAAGCCAGTTATGTTTGAGTCTCTGAATGTAGGGCACCTGAATCTGCTCTGAATGAGTGTGTGCTGTTAGTGTGGAGTTCCTTCTGTGTTAACAGGATGGTGATACTGAAGTCTACTGATGGTTATGAGCCTGGCTGTATGTTCTTTGTCACTGATGGTCAGCGGTCAGCTGAACTGCAGATTTAAAGTCATAAAGTCTAAATATTTTTAGAACCGTTCATCAAATTCAACCATTCTTCTGAATATCGATCACGTCACCATGCACCAAAGATCAGGGGTAACTATTAACCGCAATATTAACCATATGATATCATATTTCATGGAACATGGAAACACATCACAGTACAGATGGAACACGCTTACTGTGACTTTGAGACTCGGGATTCAGCACCATGGACAGCATATGTTCAACCTAAATTCACTGTCCTGCAACACATCCACAGTTAAATAGACTTAATTAGGTTTTCTTAAGTTATCTAGTATTGTAACACATTGCAAATACGTATACACATACCCCACACACCCAAAATCCACATATTTATATTACGGATTGGTTATTTTCATTATTGACATTGTTCAGTTTTCCTCAGTTTAAATTGTTTGTGTTGGTCTAAGGGACCAGTATTTCACTATTCAATTCATAATCAGTGGCAAAGCAAAGCAGGCTTTTCTGCATGATGCAAAGGGCACGTGTGTGTGTGTGTGTGTGTGTGTGTGTGTGTGTGTGTGTGTGTGTGTGTGTGTGTGTGTGTGTGTGTATGTATGTATATATATATATATATATATATGGGGTACATATTTGATATATATTATGTTAATGCTTTACTGTAGAATAAAAGTGAAGACATCACACTATAAAATAGCTCTCATGGAATCATACAGTCCACCTTAAAAGCTGATATAAGGATTATTGCTATTGGTCTGTCCATCATGAATATTCACTAAGCTGAAAGAGGAACTAGAGCTTTTACACTGTGCAGAAAAAGAGATAAAAGTTTTTTGCTAAACGTAATATATATATTAGAGGTGGAGATATGGGGAAATATAATACTGTGATCCTTCAAGAGTATATGTGGTATATCAGGATATGTATTGTTTTAGACATCTCATCAGTTGGAGCTGTTAAGAATAAGCCTGTGGAGTCTTTAAGATGGGTGTGTCTAAACTTGTGACTGGTTCTGTATTTTATATATGGTTACTGTCATTGTAATTTGTGTAAATTGTTGGTGTGTTGGTCTAAGGAACCAGAACCCTTTGTATTTCACCATTGAAATCATTCAGTGGCAAAGCAAAGCAGGCTTTTCGGCATGAAGCAAAGGGCACATATTTGATTTGACATAAACCATACGTTTATGAGTCTGTCTTTCCTGACACATAAACACAAGCTGAAAGATCAAAGACACTGATGTCAATTTTCTAAAATATTTCTGTATTTTTTTTATCATGATGAAAACCTGTTTATCTGCTGATATGGCTGGATCTACACGTTAATCCCTCCACCACAGGCATACACACACACACACACACTGAAATCAATTTCAATTCCATTTTTCAACTGTAGAATATTGATTTTTGTTCCTCAGGTTAAAGCAATAATTTGACTGGTTATTGAGTCAATATAATACCTTTCAGAGCAAGCCTATTTGATACATGTTATGCTTCCACGCCATGCATTTCTGGAGTCCCTTGCTTGTTGTCGCTTGTTGGCCGCAAACGCATTCTGTCCGGAGATGAGCTTGACTGATGAACATGAGGCATAACATGTCTCTTAATTTAACCCAACCCCTTATGAGTAATGGCTATGGATAAATCCACACAGTAAAAATTGTTTTTAGTGAGTTTTGAGACAACAGCTTTTCAATTCTTCAACTAAGAGCGGCTTCAAAATGAATGTCTGTGCTAATAAGCCCTAACGCTACACGTGCAGCCGATAGAGGCTAAACAGAAAGGCATCAGAGTATCCCTTTAAGTGGTTCATAAGATTCATCGTCCACATGCTGCAGGTCCCATCCCAAAGATTCTATTTGGCTGTGAATTTGTCTCTACATATACCGCATATAGTATGTATTAATGAGATAAGTGTCAGAGGTAGACGCTGCAGCCCATCGGCCCAGAAACGGGCAAGCGGGAGGCGCTGAGGTGACAGGCTATTACAGTGGGCAGCGTGAAGAACGAAACCATCCTGTCAGCCTAACACACACACACATGCAGGTCTCTAACACCTGCATCAGGATTCAGCTCCATACAGCCGCATCCCGTCCCCACATTTGCAAGGCAAATTGTAAACACTGTCAAGAAAGGCCACACACACACACACACACATGCACCTCAAAACCAGATTAGTCCTGTTTGAAATAAAACAGCGGGACGGTGGAAAATACACTAACATGGACACACACAAAATAACAATGTTTCTCTACACGACAAGCACATATGACGGTTTACATTTTAATGAATGCTTGGCAGACGTTGACTGACTGCTCTTTGTGCCACAGAGTATTACAGAATATCATCATCACCGGTAGGAATGTAGTCAAAACCACCTTTGCTGAGACCAATACAAGCGCATGGCCAGATATGATCACAAGTTCACGCAGGGGTTTGAATTAAGTTGAGAGTATCTAGGGGTTATGTTAGGATCAAGTGTGGAGTTGGGTAACGAGCCTCTGTGGTGGACGTCTGAGTCGAGTCCTGGGTCTCGAGATTCTCATATTTGTCAAGTCTCATATTTGTCTGGTTCAAGTACAAGTTGTGGTTCAAATCTGAGTTGTATCTAATATTTGTGTGGTTCAAGTACAAGTTAACTCTTGGGTCGCTGGGATTCAAATCTGGAGTCATTGGGCTGTGAGTCTCTGGGGTCTGAGTCAGACTTGAGCTTCAAGTCTCTGGTTTGCACCTCCAAGTCAAGACTCAAGTCTCTGGGTTTAAGTCTCAGTTAATTCTTAAGTCTGTAGGTTTCAAGTCTGAGTTGAATCTCAAGTCTTTGAGGATTTGAGTCAGAGTTGAGTAGTGAGTCTCTGATGTTCGAGCCTGTGTTGAATCTTAAGTCTCTGGGTTTCGAGTCTGAGTTGAGCCACAAGTCTCTGGGGTTTGAGTCTGAGTTGATTCTTAAGTCATGGAGGTTTGAGTCCGAGATGAGTCTCAAGTCTCTGGTTTGCAAGTCCGAGTCAAGACTCAAGTCTCTGGGTTTCAAGTCTCAGTTGATTCTTAAGTGTCTGGAATTTGAGTCTGGAATGATTCTCAAGTCTCTGGAGTTTGAGTCTGAATTGAGTCTCAAGTCTTTGTTTTGCAAGTCCAAGTTAAGTCTCTAGGTTTAAGTCTGAGTTGATTCTAGGTTTCAAGTCTAAGTTGAATCTTAAGTCTCTGGGTTTCGAGTCTGAGTTGAGCCTCAAGTCTCTGGGATTTAAGTCTGAGTTGATTCTTAAGTCCTGGGGGTTCGAGTCTGACTTGAGTCTCAAGTCTCTGGTTTGCAAGTCCAAGTCTCTGGGGTTCGAGTCAGAGTTGAGCAGTGAGTCTCTGGGGTTTGAGTCTGAGTTGAGTTAAGTTTCAAATCTCTGAGATTTAATCACTTCCTTTGGTCTCTTTATAATGTTTGATGAGTCAATTAAAAGTGAATTGTGGAATTATAGAGCTGTTAAATTAAAATGAAATTAGATCATTGCATAGTTAATGAAATAGTTATGTAATGAATTACATTTACATAAATTAATTCAACTAAGTTAATTGTGAATTACATTTACATTCACGAACAACAAAATTGAATCTGCAGATCTTTTTTTTTTTTTTTTGGTAAAGGAGTTTTGCACAAAACAAGACTGTAAACACAAGAATAATTATTCATCAAGTTCAAAGCACAGTAAAACAGCTACTCTTCCACTGACAAACACAAATGTGGCATCAATGGAAACTTTCATCCGGACTTTCCACAGAATTTCTCTGCTTGTTTGATTCAGATTCAAGTGAGAAATAATTAACGCATAATTGCACCATGTTTTTGGTATTGCTGGTCAGAGTTTTAATTAAATGGTGTTCAAGAAGCCGGTTCATCCATTTACATAATCAGCAGCTGAAGCAATTTAATGACCACAGATGCTTCACTCGGTCTAAGCTTATTTATTTCCAGGTCAACTCAGCCCTGGGGTGACCAAAGGTTTTGGCCTAGTGACTTGAAATTTGATCAAAGAGGGGCCAAGGGCTACAAAAGTGATACCCACTGTCCAAAATGTGTGTCATTGCCAAAATACTGTAGATGTCATGCAGGCACAATTTTTCGGTCTGGATTGTCTAGCCATCTGGCTTCCGGTTGGTGGCCATCGCTGATTAATTGGTTTTATTAGACCATTTTCTACCCTACACTTTAAAAAGGGGTTAGCACATAACACAGAAACAGAAATAACCAGAGAATAAAATGACAAAGCCCTACGGGTTATTTTCCAATTCCATTGATGTTCATGCTGAGAAAATCAAACCACAGGCAGAAGATATAACAGAGCAAACATAACACAAAATACACATTCAAAATAAATGACATTAAAGTCTTCTAAAATTTCAAGGAGAAAAGCTAAACCATAGTCTTTATAAGCTCACCGGACAAAAACTTAGTCCCCTTGTGTGTTTAAGGTGGAAGTAACTTCAGGCTCCTACAGATGGCGCTGCACTGGGATGATGGGTCTATAAATACCTGCAGGTGTGAGTGACGGGATCCATAGATTGAGAAGAGGTGCTACAGTGCAGTGAATGTCTCGTTCCATGTGTGGAAAATGGCTCCAAAGCAGATGTTAATGATTGGCTAAAAGGAGTGACTGCATTTGGTTGTGCCAAAGACCATAGTGTGAAGGAAGTAGCTGAATCTGCAGGTGTATGGAAGTGTACGGTCATACGGGTCTTCCAGCAGTGGCAAAAATCCCAGTCTACAGGAAGTTCTCCTCGGAATTGTGCCAGGGAAGGCATCCACAGTTTCCAAACCCAGTTTTGTCCATCAGACAATGGTGTGATTGATCCCATACACCACTCCAGTGAACCCTCGATATTGCATATAGTGATCTTAGGCTTGTGTTCTGCTGCTCGGCCTGGACACCCATTCCTTAAATCTCCTGACACAGAGTTCCTAACTGATGTTGCTTCCAGAGGCAGTTTTGAGCTCAGTAGTGAGTGATGCAGCAGAGCATGGGCTCGCTCTGTGAGTTTGCTTAATCAATTGCTTCACAGCAGAGCTGTTGTTGATCCTCGATGCTTCCATTTCACAGCAGTAGCACTTACAGTTGACTGGGGCACAAGTAGCAGGGCAGAAATTTCATGAACTGACATGAACTGGAGGCATCCTACGACAATGGCAAGTCAGTGAGCTCTTCGGTACAACCCATTCTACCTTCAGTCTATAGAGATTTTATGTCTGTGCGCTTAGTACACCCAGGGATGG
The DNA here is from genome assembly GCA_034552555.1 of Semaprochilodus insignis. NCBI lineage: Eukaryota > Metazoa > Chordata > Actinopteri > Characiformes > Prochilodontidae > Semaprochilodus > Semaprochilodus insignis. Next base: position 22,495,037 of record CM067499.1, read on the forward strand.
CTGAAACATCTGAACTCGATTATTAGGAGTGGTGTCCACATACTTTTGGCCATAGTGTGTAGTTCAAGCCAAGACCCATTTAAGAAACGTTATCTTGGATAGTGTACAGCCTTATTTGTTGAGCATTCCAACACAAAAAAACCCTTGTTAATCATAGCTGTACACATTCTTAATGAGATGAAGTTGGCAACGAGGTATGATATAAAGGCTTGCAGATATTTTGGGAGCATGTCTTTTTTTTGGTGCCACAGAGGAAAAGCCTATGAGCTTTCAGCAGAGAGGATGTCTGGCTGTGCTTCGGCTGCTTATTTTAGTCATACAGTCACACTATAAAGCAGACGGTCCTTTATTCCGTGGCACTGAGACTCTGTTGATGGGCAGCCTTGGCAAGGCTGAGGGGAATTCCCAGATGTTTTCCCGCACCTGGCCTGGCCGCATGCTTCCCAGGGTATTCCACTGAAGCCGCACCACCATGATCAGACACCGAGCTTGTTTTGTGCCTGATTAAAGCGCCTGGCAGAGGTGGCAGAGGTGGATTCAGCCATGATGGAATCTGGCAGAACATGAGCACAGAGGCTGCCATTTCCTCCATCTGAGAGAAAAGCAACCCTTAATCTACACTTTAAAAAAAGGGTTCTTCAGGGGTTCTATAAGAAGCAGCGGTTATATATAGAACTACAAGAACATTGCCAGAAACGGCTTCTTTTTATGTGTGCCATTGTAGTTATATAACAATCATCTCTCTGCATGGTTTTATGATTGGTTGTTTTAGGGTCATAATATGTTATACAGTCAATGATTAAGTATAGCCATTATTTATGTTTATCATATAAGCTCACTGGACAAAAAAGTCCCCTGTGACTGAAACGTACCTAATAGCGTGTAATACCTCCTGAAGAATTAGACTGTGATTGGTATTGGTATGGACTGGACAAGTTTCTGGATGCAGTCCACATCAGTGTTCAGACACTCTTACATTAAGGTATTGCATAGTTGGGCCAGATTTGGTTGATGCCTTCCCTGGCAAAATTCCGAGGAGAATTCCCTGTAGACTGGGATTTTAGCCACTGCTGTTAGACCTGTATGACTGTACGCTTCCATAGATTCAGCTACTTCCTTCACACTATGGTCTTTGGCACACTTTCTGCCATTATCTTAAAGCTGTAGAGTGCAAAATTAGTGCCAATACATAATAAAGAAATACCATAGAAAAGCATTTGAGGGTTCTAAGCAGTTTCTAGGGGCCCACAAACTGTCTAGCCACTTCCCCCAGACCTACACTTTGAAAATGGACTGAGTAGTTCATTGGACTCTATTTATTAGTAGCACTTTTGACTTAGTCAATCAATTAAACATCATTTCCTGTGGTACTGGTGAGGTTAATGAAAGGTACTTAACTGGATAATGTACCAAATAAATGATCACATGTCACATAAATGATACACTATGCCTTCTTTTATGCAGTTAAAATTCTGAATTGTACCAATTATTGGAATTATTACTTATTAGAAATATTACTAGCAGAACTACCGGATTAAAACGTTAAGGTACAGCCTTCTATGAAGTTTTGGTACACCATAGAAACCATATATCTAGCAATATATGAGGCATGTTCACTTGGAGGCATGAAGAACCTGGTTCTGGTAGAGGGCTAGGTTAAAAGCTGTTGCACTAGACCTATGAGCCTAGTAAAGCTAGAACAAAGAATTGAATTATGCTGGTATTCCATAAATCAACACTGATCCAACTGCTTACCGTATCATTACTTATCTACAAAATGGACAAAAACATGTCACTCAGCTTAAAACAGTAGCATCCACATTGAAGAATGAGATTTGTACATTTTATCCAATTTTCCATACAGAATTATGGAGTATTAATAAGGAAGCATGCAGAAGTGATTTTTCTTGTCCAAACTGTCACCTCAACTGGTGTAACATGGAGGTATGAACATAATGATGCCTTCATACAGTACTGTTAAAAAGTCAGAGCGCACCCTTCATTTATTTAATTGCCAGGCAAAGCAGCCATGAAGTACAGGTCATCCATATTTCAGGAGGTATTCCTGAGGAGACCAGACACAAGATAATAAGAAATAAGGTCGGGAAAGCCAAAGGGAAATAACTGGAAAAAGTGAGAAAGCAAGGCTTAACAGTCATTTAAGACCAGTAGAACCCCAAACTCTCATTGGCTACTAGAAGGAAAAAACTGAACTCTATGGGTCAGATAGGCTGCGTAGTTGCTCTGCGTAGTTGCTCTGCGTAGAGTCCAGGCCTTGAAATCACTGAATCATTTTCGATTAACTGGATTGTGAGAAGCAGAAAACGCAAACTTCTAGGCCTGAGCTTTGGTGGACTGGAAGAATATCCATGCAGAAAGTGAAAGCAAGTCTCCTGAAAAGAATGGAAGTCCTAATAAAGGCAAAGTGTGGACACACTTCATGATATCATACTGTATACGTGATTGTTGGGTTTCATTAAACATATATCGGTACTTAATCATGTAATTTATAAGATTCTTAGTTTAAAACATTCCAAAATGATGAGAGGATGAAGAAGTAGCACGGCTGCCCTGATGGCAGATTCTTGCGGTTAGATCATTTAAGGGCAGGTACTAAATGAAAGGGGGAGTAAAGGCAATAGAGGGCTGCTCTTGGCAAGAAACCACGTTCAGCAGCAAAAAAAGAAGTGATATAAGCAAAACAAGAGTTAACTTTGGTGCTGCTTTCCTCTATTGGTGGTGCTCTTGGAGAGTAAAGTGAGAAGGTTTGATGCTGAACTTACTAGTTTCTTCTAGACTGGTAAGGAGTGAAGAGGCAATCTGTGGGACCATGCATTTCTTTGTTTCTAATGATAGGGATGGACACCAGGGCTGCATCTCCATTTTGTACTACACACTAAC
>CM067499.1:22501873-22524844 GCA_034552555.1 Semaprochilodus insignis
GTGACCTACAGAAAGACTGGCGAGCGGTGGCTGGGGTGAAATGCACAGCGAGCATGGTTCAAAAAACAGGCTTCTGGAGGGTCATTAGTGATTTTCTAAATAAACAGATCTAAATACAATATCTGATCTGGAATTTGGGAGACGTGTTTCCAGTAGTGTATAGAATAAAACAGAACTGCTCATTTTGGTCCAACACAAACCCAGAAACTGTACAACTAGAGGAACTGATCATTTGGAGGTGGTCTATTAATTTTTCCGGAGCTGTAATACAGATCTAGTACAAATACCCAAATACCCTGTGTAATGAACTAACATTAACGCTAGGTTGTGGGTTAGCAAGCTGTCGCTACAATTACTGCTACAATTGGTAAACAATACTGGCCTATTAGTTTTGTGGAACAGTATTAATACATTAATGTTCCCCACCTGACCAGCAAAAACAGAGCAGCCCCCTCATCCCTCTACATGCCTTTCAACTCTCCATGAAGCTGGTCAGCCTTTTATTCACCAGCTTCTTTTCAATCTGAAGAGCTTTCCGTTCCATTCTGAAGAATTCCCTCATTCCACCTTAAAAGGTGCTGTAGTTACATTCAGGCACCTGAGCCACCTGAATGGAGCTCTTCCTATTTAAGGTGGAACAGGAACTTTCAACTCCATTCTGAAGAATTTTTCTTAAACCTCTCCTCTATTTAAGGTGGAACGGGAGTTCCCTGTTCCATTCTGAAGAATTTTCCCATTCTATCTTAAACTGTGCAGCAGTTACATTCAGGCACCTTAGGCAGTAGAATGAGACTCCTTCTGTAATTAAGGTGGACTGAAACTACCCACTCCTTTCTGAAGAATTTTCCCATGTTACCTTAAATGGTGCAGCAGTTACATTCAGCCACCTGAAGCACCAGAATGGAACTCTCCCATTATTTAAGGTGGAGGGGGAACTTCCTATTCTACCTACAAAGGTGCAGCAGTTACATTCAGGCTGAAGAACTCCTGAAATGGTGCAACAGGTACATTCAGGCACCTTAGGCACTGGAATAGAACTCCTCCACTATTTAAGGTGGAATGAGAAGATAGGAAGCCAACTTTAGCCTTGTCAACCCTCATTGGCTGGAAGAGTGTTGTGAGGCTTGATCCAAGCCATCTTATTTATTTCCCATTTACAGAGCCAGAGTTGTGTACCAACATTGTCTTTTTTCCCAGTGACCAGACAGAATGGACAGCCAGTGGACCCTAAGAAGATACTCACTGAACCTGACAAAAAATGCACTGGATTAAAAATCGCACCTTTAACTGATTCACTTACTTGAAGCCGGCATTAGTCAACCTAACCTTGTAGGGTGTAAGAAAAGCATATTTATGTTGGCAAATGTATTTTTTACTGTTTTGTTTTTAGATCAAATGGAAAAGAGCAGTAAGCGTGTGATGTGTGATGCGCTACGGGAATAGATGCTGCAGAGGTTGTTTTTGCAAATGCAAGTGAGCAAGCCTGACTACCAGCGTGAGAGAAAAGGGGGAGGTATATACACACGTGCATGCACATGCACACATCTACACGCGGGATGATTTTCAATTACTGACACGTACGCTGGAGGGAACGGAACAGGCTTTGGTGCTTCAGTGGAGGAGCTTTTGAAAGCATTCCAGAAAACTGCAGCAAACAGCTGCTTTGTTCAGGTGTTTGGGGAAAAGAGTACAATGACCATAGCCCAGATCCACTCCCTTCAGCCTGAGTGCGGGTGTGTGCGTTTGGCATGGCGCATGGGCGTGTGCGTTTGAAGACAGAATAGGATTTGCTGTTTAACTGTCTATTTGTATTCCGAGTCATTCCAAGTGAGATCGTGGCATTGACCCATGTCATTAATCCGATATCTTGCTGTACATGTAGAACAAGATATCTGGCATTTAAGTGAAGGCCCTGAACTTCAACTGACGTCTCTGGAGATGTGACTTTTGACTTTAGATGTGGCAAAGTGTTGTTATTGGTCCTTCATCCATAGCGTCCAGCTTTAAAAGCTGTGTGTACTGAGGAAAAAATGTCCTGCCCATGTTTTGATCCATGCTCAAATGTGTTTTGGTAGCTATAACTGTGATTGGACGTCAACCTAAGAGAAATAATAGCGGACTCAGTTTTGGTGAAAATTGGTACATTACTCACATTGTACTTTTGACCACTACGGGTCTCTAAATGACCATTAAATTGCCAAAAAGGAAATTGCATGGATATTTTTGCTGAACATAATCAAATAAAGCATTATTTTTTCCACATAACTCTGTTATTTCATTAAATTGGCACTATTATGCTCATTTTCAGTGTTCATAATTGTATATTTGGGTTCTGCTAGAATAGAATTACATACTTCAATTTTCCTTGTACTGTATGTCTGTATTTACCTTCTCTGTTAGAGCTCCTATGTCTTTAAGCCTTGCTTCCCAATGAGTTCCGTGTGCTCTGATTGGTCAGCTCACCCACTCTGTTCTGTTGGAGCTCCTGTGTCTTTAAGCCCCGCCTCCCAACGAGCCCTGTGTGCTCTGATTGGTCAGCTTGCTTAATCTGTTCTGTTAGAGCTCCTGTGTCTTTAAGCCCTGCCTCCCCATGAGCCCTGTGTGCTCTAATTGGTCAGCTCACCCTTTCTGTTACAGCTCCTGTGTCTTTAAGCCACGCCTCCCAACGAGCCCAGTGTGCTCTGATTGGTCAGCTTGCGTAATCTGTTCTGTTAGAGCTCCTGTGTCTTTAAGCCACGCCTCCCGATGAGCCCTGTGTGCTCTGATTGGTCGGCTCACCCACTCTGTTCTGTTAGTGCTCCTGTGTCTTTAAGCCCCGCCTCCCAATAAGCCCGTGTGCTCTGATTGGTCTGCTCGCCCACTCTATTCTGATTGGTCAACCACCAGAGTGGTTCCGCCCACACACAGAGAGAGCTTTAACCCTCTGTAAACCCTCATTTGTTGTATAGTGCTCTGCTTACAATGATGTCATTGGCAGCTGGTTGGTTAGTAGAAGCCTATGGCAGATTGCAACTGTCATATCACAGCTCATAATACGTAAATCCACCTCCACACTTAAACTACATGTGGACAATATGGCAAAAACCTAATATTGCAGTACCTCAAGAAATTTTTACAATACTCAATATGTCTTGATATGTATTTTTTCAAACATCTAATCACATGGAACAGAGAAATGTAGCCAGTAGTAAGAAGTAAGAAGCAGTAGTTCTACATTCAAAAATATATATTAACAAAACTTATGACTAGACTGATTTTTATCAATATAGTCAAATTTAATACACACCATGTTGCACTAAATCAAACAAGACTAATTTTGCTCTCTTTGTAATACAGCATGCAGTTTGTCAGTGTTCTACAAGTAGTGATGATGACCACAACATGTTCAGGAAAGCATATTATATTGTTTTGTTGGATAATTTATAATAACAATGATATAAGCTCACTGAACAAAAAATGAGGTAAGATACGATAAGATAACACTTTATTTGTCACACCCTCGGGTCTCCCTGGCACCCCCGATCTCCCGGACTCCATTTCCCAGAGTGCACTACCCGATGACGTCACACACACACATGTCAACCAATCATTCACGCTCTAGCTCACCAGAATACTGATTGATGCCAGTCGACGTTCTCCTCACTTCCTGTTTATAAACCTCGGCGCCCCCCCCCCCCACACACAGTCTTTGCGAAGTTTTGCCAAACCNCACCAGAATACTGATTGATGCGAAGGTCTTTGCGAAGTTTTGCCAAACCCCTGTTTGCACCTCTAAGCGTTTCTCTCTTGCCTTTTGCTCGTATCTCTGGTTCTGACCTCCTTTGTCTTCGACTTACTCTCTTTTGCTCTTCCCCTTTTGATCTGTTTGCCTGGTTGTTTTGACTTCCTGGTTTTTGACCTCCGCCTGTCTGACTGTCTACGACCCTGCATTACTCCTTTTGTTATGATTGTCTTGATTTTGGTGTTGTGCTTGACTATCAGCTCGTCAAATAAACCTCCTTTGGCTTTTAGCTCGGCGCGCATCAAGCCCAGTTCTTTGTCCCACACATTATTGATCCCAAGGGGAAATTAGAGTGTTACAGCAGCTTATATATTATATACTGGTGAGACACAAAGTACACATAGAAGCTACCAAATCTGTAATACTGGTGAAGTGTATTTTACTCCTTACATATTAGCATTGTACTCTTATATAACTGGCCAGCATGGTTAGATTTTTTCTTTAGAGGGCCTCATATCATTGAGGTGTTTTGTTGGACAGGTTGAACTCTAGACTGGTCAGAAAAACATAGTAACATATGGAATGTTTTAAGAATAAGAATGAAGTCATTGTATGATACTCTGTTTTGCTTATGTGTGTCATTTTCAATTGAGCTCATTGATGATATATTCCAGCTGTGGACACCTAAAGACTGTATAAGAGGACCCTCTTTGGCGAGGAGCCGGAGAGAGGGATAGGGATGNTAAGAATGAAGTCATTGTATGATACTCTGTTTTGCTTATGTGTGTCATTTTCAATTGAGCTCATTGATGATATATTCCAGCTGTGGACACCTAAAGACTGTATAAGAGGACCCTCTTTGGCGAGGAGCCGGAGAGAGGGATAGGGACGTTCGAATTGCCAGAAGGCTTTCTCCGACACGGCCAAGTTTGGGTACCCAATAACCAATTTGTAAATAAATTCTTTACAATTAACTCGGCCTGTCTGTGGCTCCATTCTTCCATCGACCGACCGCACAGCTTTGGTGAACGACACTGGGCAAACACACCAGGCACTTGCGGATATCCAAAAATTGGGGTTTAATCAAAAAAACAGGCCAAGTCAAACCATGAGGACAAACACCAGATTCATGGGGAAGGCAAAAGGTAAAAGAGAGAGGACAGGCAAGGGTCAAAACCAGAAGAGCAAACGGTCCACATAAACAAAGTACAAATCGACAATTCAAAAGACAGGGTCAAAAAACAGAAGCAGGTCAAACACAGCAAAAACAGAAAACAGTAAACAACACTAAGTGCTAGTGCCCTATCGAAGAGTGGATGGAAGGACAGGTGATGGAGCACAGGTGAATGGATTAGAGCACAGAATTGTAGAGCCAAATGGCTGCAGGGATAAATGACCTGCGGAAGCGTTTCTTCCCGCAGCAGGAGTAACCTTAAGGTGATAGTAACATCCAGTTTGATGTATTTTGATACATGTTGATTCACAGAAAGCATTACCAACACTGTATAATTGACACATATTCACTGTGGCTTCTCGTGTCATCTGAAACCTCCTGAGTCAGAACATCATTAACGGTCTAACATCTGAACTGAAGCAGTGATTTTCCCAACCATCTGTTATCCAGCAGAGTAAGGCATGACTGAGCCTGAACAGTGGGCGTAGAGGGAGGCGGATGTTTCGCGAGGGTCAAACGCAACATATGCTTCAGCGGAACAGGCAAAAACGAACACATCAACTAGAGACCGAAGCGCTGATGTGCTTCATTAAGATGGAACAAACCAGAATTCCAGCTATGACTGAGCTGGAGGTTCATAAGGCGCTGAATCAGAAGATGTCAAAGTTGAGAGAAATCATGAAGAAGGGTCTCTGTAGCACCGGAGCTTTTATTCCCCATCTCACACTCTCTCTATCTCTCGTTCTTTCTTCATCTATCTGTCTCTCTCTCTCTCTCTCTCTCTCTCTCTCTCTTTCAGTCTGTCAACCCCTGCGAGATGTTCAGAGGAATTTTTTCCAGCCTCCCTTTGTGGATGTTCGACAGACGACGGCTTTCCACTCCGAGTCAGGCTTCTGTCATCCTATAATTACCCGCGATGTACGCTAACAAAAGGAGGTTTCGTTTTATTCGCTGCTCCAAAATCCCAAAGCCTGCAGCCGTGCAGTCTGAGTCAAGCCCTTACACAATAGGGCCGTGACAAAGTCTTGTTGGACTGGTGTCATATATTACAGATGTGAAGTTGCAGCAAATAAAGTCTGCTTTTATCAAACCCCAACAAACTCCACAGCCTTCACAATAAAAGGTGCCAGATAGGAAAGGAAAGCAGTGCCGTAGAAGAACCCTCTTTTGCTTCCCTAAAGAATAGTTTGATGGATGGCTCTTTAAAAGAACAGTTCAAGGAAAAATCCAATTTAAATGATTTACCACTTAACCCACATCTACTGCGATCAGCCAAGACGTGTTTGGCGTCCAAATTTTGCTTCTTTAATACAGAGCTGCTAGGCTAAGAGCACCAATTACACTGGAAGTCAATAGTCACCCAAATCGTTTCCACAAATACATGCTTCAGCCTTTATACATTTGCTTCAGATTGCATCAGTGCGTTACATAAACACGTTTAAAATGGATTTAGTGAAATGCCATGAATAAAACTTAATTCAGACATTGAACACATATGCACACATATCTATACACAGTATATTGCCAAAAGTATTCGCTCGTCTGCCTCTGCCTGTGACATCGTCTGCCTCTGCCTCTGCCTCCGAGTGACATCCCATTCTTAATCCATGGGGTTTAATATGTCGGCCCACCCTTCAACAACTTCAACTCTTCTGGGAAGGCGTTCCACAAGGTTTAGGAATGTGTTTATGGGAATTTTTGACCATTCTTCCAGAAAGGCATTTGTGACGTCAGACATTGATGTTACACCAGAAGGCCTGGCTCGCAGTCTCCTCTCTAATTCATCCCAAAGGTGTTCTATCGGGTTGAGGTCAGGACTCTGTGCAGGCCAGTCGACTTCTTCCACACCAAACTTGCTCATCCATGTCTTTATGGACCTTGCTTTGTACACTGGTGCGCAGTCATGTTGGAACAGGAAGGGGCCGTCCCCAAACTGTTCCCACAAAGTTGGTTGTTGCACAGGTGGCATCCTATCACGGTACCACGCTGGAATTCACTGAGCTCCTGAGAGCGACCCGTTCTTTCACTAATGAGGCTCATTTATGCAGAAAATGAAAGCTCATAAAATTCTATTTCTAAAAGTCACTTTTTTTTGTTTTCTTTTAAGCATTCAACAAAATATGACGTAATTGGTGGTGTGTTAGTGTGTGTTGTGCTGGTGTGAATAGATCACACACTGCTGGAGTGTTTAAACACTGTGTCCACTCACTGTCCACTCTATTAGACACTCCTACCTTGCTGGTCCACCTTGTAGATGTACAGTCAGAGACGATAGCTCATCTGCTGCTGCACAGTGCAGTGTTGGTCATCCTGTAGTCCTTCATCAGTGGTCACAGGACGCTGCCCACAGGATGGTGTTGGTCAGATAGTTTTGGTTGGTGGAGGACTCTCAATCCAGCAGTGACACTGAGGTGTCCAGCAGCACTGCTGTGTCTGATCCACTGCTGGGAGCTGATAATATGGACGATGAGCGTGAATACAAGGTGGTGTACCTAATGAAGTGGCCAGTGGGTGTATGTTGTGGTCCTGTGTTCCACTACATCCCTGCTAATCCCATATACTGTATACAGATGTAAAGCTGCAGCGAGTACAGATTGATTTTAGCATGTTTATTGCAGCAATCGCTCTGGGCTCGGATTCCCCAAAGCAATGCTATCAGCTTCACTGATCTTCAAGGTCAGGGCTGTATTCTCTATCAGGCATTCAGGTCCTACTCTGACTTGGTGCTCCTTCTATATCTTTATCAGTGTATTATATATAGACATGCACTATATAAAATTACCATGCTTTTCAAGATTACATTTTGGTTTATGGCACCTGCTGCTTGTTTGCATATTTCACTTGTTTCTGTTATTATTCCATTACCAGTTGTGCTCATGGTCTCTGAGCCACCCCGTGGTACAATGCCCTGGGCTGCAGAGCCTGTAGCTATGGCTTTGTTGAAGGTGATGCTCATTCTACCGTTTTACAGTGTTCTTTGTGCTGAGGCAGTTTTTTGGAAGCAGGACTTGGTTAATTACATTGGACATTGTGGCTAGAGATGCAAACAAGGTGAAACTCGGTGCCAGTTGAATTCCAAAAAGGCGTTTGCTAGGTTTATTAATATATAGTAATAGGGCTTGTTGTGAGAGAAAGAGTGACAAGCCCAATTTTGGAGGCTTCCTGAGTCTGAAGAGTGATTGACTGTAAACATTGGAACATACGCTTGTGATATGCTTGTAACAGATGTTCCACAGCTCAGCTAGAGGATTTTCTATAAGATGACCCACCTGCCTAAGAAAGCCTAAGAAAAAGGAAAACATGGGGGGGGGGGGGGGGTTTTTTTCAAAAACTGTATAGAGCAAATAGGACGTGGTAGACCACTAAACGTGTCCACATCAGATAAACAGCACTTAAACCTCAACATCACTGACTGACTGACTGACCGAGAGAGCAGAAAGTGATGGGCTAAAAGACTAATAATGTAGTGAGGTCTACATACATATGGTTCAAGGTGGTAGTAATTTCAGGCTCCTGCAGATGGCGCTGCACAAGGATGATGGGGCTATAAATAAATACCTGTAGGGTGTGAATGACGGGACCCATAGATTGAGAAGAGGTGGTACAGTGCAGTGAGTGTCTCGTTCCATGTGTGGAAAATGGCTCCAAAGCAGATGTTAATGATTGGCTAAAAGGAGTGACTGCATTTGGGCGTGCCAAAGACCATAGTGTGAAGGAAGTAGCTGAATTTCCAGGTGTATGGAAGCATACGGTCATACGGGTCTACCAGCAGTGGCTAAAATCCAGTCTATAGGGAACTCTCCTCAGAATTGTGCCAGGGAAGGCATCCACCAAATCTGTCTCAAATGAGCAATTGAACATTGATCTGGCCTACATCCAGAAACTTGTGTCAAATTGAATAGCTGTTATTGGTGCTTGTTGGGATATTACATGCTATTGGACACAGGGGACTCAGGTGATGCATATATATATATACACAACGTATACATAACTTAAACTATGTATGGTATATAACTTAAATGTAGTAACCAAAATGTGTAATAAAGGAACATAAACCATATGGTGTTCCAATACATGAACAGTAAATCACTAAATGGGGTTGAACATAACTTACATTTGCCACACACTTACATCCAATCAAGCAGAGTCAGCAAATCATTGATCTTGCAACAAAACCCATATCGCCAAAATAGCAATGACAAGATTTGTTTCCAAGTAATGCAAATAATGCAACTGTGATACCATTTCTATGCACACTAGAGCGATGGAGATGACCAATATGAGCAGTTTGCTGTATTAACGAAGTATACTGTATATACACTTTCATTAAGTCGGCTGCAGAGAAAGGCTGCCTACTTTGACTACACCCCACAAAACCATATGTGATTTGGCCTCCTTAGAGGCTGTGAGAGAATCTCCCTGAAACAGCAGCCCAGCGCTGTGCTTAATACCCATTTGAATACTCCAGAGTCTTGTTAAAATAAATTTACAGCCATATTCAGAACTGCTGGGCATGCCGGTAGACCCTTGCAGTGCATAAGATGGATTAAGCCTGCCACAGATGCTTAAAAATAGTGTGGAGAACACGCACACATGCAATGGGTTAAGGGTGTTTCTGAAGGCATTGATTTTTAAGCACATTACATAAAGAGCTGGTGAGTGAGTGGACTCACTGCGCTGGAGATATGGAGATTCTGGGTGGTAGAGATTTTGCATTACATTTAGGAACCATCATAAACGCAATCCTTGATCTTAATGTCAATGAACAACAGACACCAGTGCATGACCGTGCATAGATCTTATGCTCCTCTGTCTGTTGAACAAGTTGGATTACTGGGTGGAAGGTTTATTGGATTATTGGGTGACGTAACCCTGCGTCAGCCAGTAGGAGAATGTTTAGGAGATTGGTCAGTCACTCAAGTTGGTCAGGATAGGGAATAAACTAATCACATCCAGAGCTCTAAAGATTCAGAGTCTTAAAGTAAAGAATACCATAGAAGAAGCACTCTTGGTGTAGTAAATGGGATGCATTAACTTCCAAATAAGGTAAAGGTTCTAGGTCAATTTAGGATTCTTCCTTGATGTATACATCCAAGCCATTTTATAAGCCTTCATACAAAGTCAGCATAGGCTAAACATGGTTGGGTTAGTATGGATAAAAATACTTTTCAACTTAACTCAAATAATCGAGCATCTAACCAACAATCCAGTCAGAGACTTAGGTAATGGCCCTGTTAACTTGCTATATGTGCATGTTTGAGATGTAAACTGTATCTGCATGTAGAATTGGTGCTTCACGTTTGTTACTGTTGAAAAGGTGGACAAGGCTCTCTTCATTGTTAGATGCAGGAGGACAGTGGTCAGGAGGACAGCGGCCAGGAGGGCAGTGACCAAGAGGACAGGGATCAGGAGAACAGTAGTCATGAGGAGAGCAGTCAGGAGGACAGCAGTCATGAGTACAGTGGCCAAGAGGACAGCGATCAGGAGGACAGCAATCAGGAGGAGGACAGCAGTCATAAGGAGAGCAGTCAGGAGGACATGGCAAGGAGGACAGCGATCAGGAGGAGGACAGTTGTCAGGAAGACAGTGGCCAAGAGGACAGGGATCAAGAGGACAGTGGTCTGGAGGACCGCAATCAGGAGGAGGACAGTAGTCATAAGGAGAGCAGTCAGGAGGACAGTGGACAGGAGGACAGTGGTCAGGAGGAGGATGTAATCAGGAGGACAGCGGTCAAGAGGACAGCAGTCAGGATGAACATTGGCCAAGAGGACGGCGATCAGGAGGAGGACAGTAGTCAGGAGGACAGTGGTCAAGAGGACAGTTGTCAGGAGGACAGTGGCCAAAAGGACAGGGATCAGGAGGACAGTAGTCATAAGGACAGCGGCCAGGAGCACAGTGGTCAGAGAGACAGTGGTTGGTGCAACCGGCCCCTGTTGTCTAGAATAGCTCCAGTTACACAAGGAGGTTTAGTTCTCTTTTTTTAGTTCACTGTGAGTCATACTGAATCCTAAACCACATCCACAAGCCTGCGCATCCTTACCGGAGACCTGGAGGAGGGTTAGGCAGGCTGAGAGACGTTTTGGGGATTTATTTGAAAAATACAGTAAATTTGAACAAATACAGGAGGAGGACAGCAGTAAAGAGGGCAACAGTCAGGAGGACAGTGGTCAGGAGGACAGTGGTCAGGAGGACAGCCGTCAGGAGGACAGTGGTCAGGAGGACAGCCGTCAGGAGGACAGTATGTCAGGAAGACAGAGTTCAGGAAGACAGCCGTCAGGAGGACAGCAGTCAGGAGGACAGTATGTCAGGAAGACAGAGTTCAGGAAGACAGCTGTCAGGAGGACAGCCGTCAGGAGGACAGCAGTCAGGAGGACAGGGATCAGGAGGGCAACAGTCAGGAGGACAGCGGTCATGAGGACAGCATGTCATGAGGACAGCATGTCATGAGGACAGTGGTCAGGAGGAGGACAGTGGTACAATACAGTAGAGTACAGAGTACAATTTCTGGATTAATAACATTTCTATATTCCTTACATTATTTCAGTAACGCTTTCTGTGAATATGCCATCCATAATGTGGTATAAGTGCGACTGTACAAATTCCTAAAGCTTTATAACACTTGACATAAGCTTTTGTAACTGTACATAAATGACTGTAATCATGCGTATAAACTGTTACAACACCACAGTATACAGCTTCACAGCATAAAGTGGCATATTGAAAAATTAAGTATATATCTTTACAGTTATTAACTTTATCGGTGAGACCAGCATCATAAAGAACAGTAACGGATGTTGTGCAGTCTCCTCTCTAATTCATCCCAGAGGTGTTCGGGGGTGAGATCAGGACTCTGTGCAGACCAGTCCAGTTCTTCCACACCAAACTCGCTCATCCATGTCTTTATGGCTTTGTGCACTGGTGTGGAGTCATGTTGGAACAGGAAGGGGCCGTCCCCAAACTGTTCCCACAAAGTTGGGAGCATGAAATTGTCCAGAATCTCTTGGTCTGCTGAAGCATTAGGAGTTCCTTTCACTGGAACTAAGGGGCCGAGCCCAACTCCTGAAAAACAACCCCACACCATAATCCCCCGAAATCCACCAAACTTTACACTCGGCACAACTCAGTCAGACAAGTACCATTCTCCTGGCAACCACCTAACCCAGAACCCAGATTGCCAGACGGAGAAGCGTGATTTATCACTTCAGAGAACACGTCTCCACCGCTCCAGTGGCGGAGCCTCTTACACCACTGCATTTGACGCTTTGCATTGAGTTTGGTGATGTAAGACTTGGATGCAGCTGCTCGGCCATGGACACCCATTCCATGAAGCTCTCTACGCACTGTTCTTGAGCTAATCTGAAGGCCACATGAAGTTTGGAGGTCTGTAGTGATTGACTCTGCAGAAAGTTGGCGACCTCTGCACACTATGTGCATCCGGTGAAGCCGCTCCGTCATTTTACGTACCACTTCATGGCTGAGTTGCTGTCATTCCCAGTCGCTTCCACTTTGTTATAACACCACTGACAGTTGACTGTGGAATATTTAGCAGTGAGGAAATGTCACGACTGGACTTGGTGCACAGGTGGCATCCTATCACGGTACCACTCTGGAATGCACTGAGCTCCTGAGAGCGACCCATTCTCTCACTAAGGTGTGTAGAAGCAGTCTGCATGCCTAGGTGCTTGGTTTTACACACCTGTGGCCATGGATGTGATTGGAACACCAGAATTCAATGATGGCTGAGTGAATACTTTTGGCAATATAGTGTAGTTTTGTAACTGCATATACGTTCTAATGATTATGAACATTTATGTACAGTTACAAAGGCTTATGTGAGGCGTTAAGACATACGATATTATGACATATAAAGACATTATGAATGATTTACAGATCTTTAGGAATGTGGTTATAATGCATTATGAATAACAGATTCTTAGAAAGTGTTACCAATATTTTCTCATTTCCAAACGCTATAAATACATTTATAACTTATTTATAATTTATTCATATTTATGAATAAGAGCTTCATAGAAAGTGCTATCCATTTGGACAACATTCATTTACAGTGTGGACACTATCCATGCCAACCTCTGCCTTCCTACTGATTAAGCGTATTAAGCGAGTTGGCTGGGTTCATTTGCAAAAAGTTCAGCTCTGCTCAACTTTTTCCATGCACCACTTCCCCCAAATTTGAATTCAAGTCTCATCCCACTCTACTTATGCCGGACACGCTACTCACCTGTGGAAGACGAATGGGGTCCGTTGCGCAGGGCAGTGCCATACCAGTGTAAATGCAGCCTTTAGATCAGGCCTATTAGAGCTGCATCTGATTACAGAAGTCATTAGAAGTGATGGAGAGTGTGAATAATGATTCCTTTCACGGTATGGGAATATAATGTGTATTTGCATTGGTGTAGTTAAACAGTGCTTAACTCACTTGATGATGCGTTTCCATACCCCATTTCTGGAAAAGTTGGGACATTTTGTAAAATGCAATGGAAAACAAGAATCTGTGATTTCTTAATTGTCTTGAACATAGACTCATCTTCCAAAGAATAGCTGCACTCAGAAGCAAGTGTGGGATTGTGATGCTATTGGGACAATAAATGATGATAAATTTTGACTGATATGGACAATATTTATTGAGCTACACATACAGAAGTAGTGTCTCTAATGCAACATGCACACATCTCTGCATGGAGTTGTAGAGGTTCCTAATGGTGTCCTGTGATAATCCATCCCATGCAGCTTGAATATTCTCACACAGTTCCTGCAGATTGTGCGGTAGGGGTGAAGGTGGAGTGACACCAGGCCTATTGGATGCTGACCACGGTGCCTCCACACACGGATTTGTTGGTCGTCTCCACCAAGAGAAAAGAGGGACTCGTAAATGAAGATGACCCGCTGCCATGAGTCACTCCATGACAGTCTGGCACGACACCATTGCAGGCTTTGGCAACATGGACATGGTGTTAAGGGCAGTCATGGTAACGGTCTGTGTACATGTAGTCCTGCGTCGTGCACTTGTCTGACAATGGTGCTGGCACTAACAGGATGACTCACTGCTCGCTGATCGTCCACAATCGTGGCTGTTGGGTCCGTCTGGTACAGTGATTAGGCCCGTTCTTGCTTACGTCGCATGCGTGGCCAAGCGTGAAACTCAAATCATTTGCATGTCTCATGATGTCAAACCTACCCACCAAGTTTCATTCCTGACGGTTGGTTGTTTCTGGGTGCAGCTATTCATGCAACTATTCTTTTGATGATATGTTTATATTGAACTAACAGAAGTACAAAGAAAATCTTTCCAATGTTTCACTAACCAGCTAAATAGCATTTTATGATTATGAATACATTTAGAATTTGACGAACAAGGCAAGTTTACCAAACTGTGTCAGAAACAAAGAACTTGGACCGACGTGAGCAGAACTAAACAGCAAGTTGGTTTTATTAAACAATAGGACAGTCGAACCAAGCAGCAAAATACGAAACAACATGAAAAGGGAGAGGCAATAAACAAAGTCAGAGGCAGGCAGAGGTCAGAAACCGGAAATGGCAGTCAGCGAGGCGAACGGATCAGAAGAGCTAGGCGAGAGACAGAGTGTAGGGGATGAAAGAGATAATCAGAGCCAAAGAAACAGAGCGAACAAAGCCAGAAGGGGAGAAAGCCAAAAAGGGGTCGTCAAGGGCGAAAACAGATCGTAACCAGGAAGTAATAACAAGAGAAAGAACGCTCAGAAATGCTGAACACTCAGAAATGCTAGTTTGGCAAAACTTTGCGATGATGTGGTGACAGCTAACGAGCTAAACTAGGGACAGCTGTGGCTAAAACTCAGGTGACCTAGAACAGATCTGGTTGGACGGCTGGGGACATGTGGGTGTGACGTCATCGAGCGAAGCCCTCTGGGAAGTGGAATCCGGAGGACCAAAGGAGCCGGGAATACCCGGAAGCGTGACAACTGTTATATCACCTTTCCTTTTTGGTTACACTTTTTGGAAATCTGAGGATTCTGATTGTTGCCGTTTTTTCCAAATGGAATTTTTGCCTGTTTTTGTTTGATAAAAGAACTTTAGCTGCTCAACAATCCATGGTGGTCAATGTCATCTCTTCATGATGCAGCATACAGTTTCAATAGGAGGCCGATCTGGACTACAGGCAGGCCAGCAAAGCACACAAGCTCTATGTTTACAAAGCCACTCTGCTGTAGCACAGAATGAAGTCTGGCATTGTTTGCTGAAATAGCCATGGACATCCCAGGAAAAGACCTCAACTTGATGGCAGCATGGACTCTCAGTCAAGCGTTTAGACACGGCTACTCCTAGAAGATTCTCCTTATGTTTCTCTTAATGCTTTACTTTAGAATTAAAGTGAAGACACAAAACTATAAAATAGCACTCATGGAATTATACAGTCCACCTTAAACACCTCCAAAATGGAACTTTACCGGAGGATGAAACAGCTTTCTTTTCCTGCAGTGGAGGCTGATAGCACAAGGTTTATTTCTAAGCAGGTTTGGAGCAATTCTATTGGTCTGTGCATCATGAATATTCACTAAACTGAAAGGAGAACTGGAGCTTTTACACTGTGCAGAAAAAAAAGTGTTTTTGGGGCCACTAAATATATATTAGAGGTGGAGATATAGAGAAATATCATACTGTGGTACATCACAAGTACATGTGGTATATCAGGATATGTACTGTTTCAGACTCTCATCAGTTGGAGCTGTTCAGTGTAAGCCTGTAGAGTCTTTAAGAACACCAACAACATCCATTTAGTTGGGTGTGCCTAAACCTTTGACTGGTACAGTACATACTCTTCCATGTCAGTGGTACCTTCACACTTGTCATGTCCTGTCTAGTCTGTCCCCGTTTATCTACGTATTCCCTGGTTTTCCGTTTCTGTCTTGTCACTTCCATGTTTCTTTTATTGTCCCGTGCCATGTGCTTCTGTTTGTTTTGGTTATTGCTCCTCCTGTCTCCGCCCCCTTGTCAGATCCCTCACCTGTCCCTAGTTTGCAGCTCCGCCCCTTCCCAGGTGTTCCTTATTACTCCTTGCTGTTTTATACTCCCTATGGTTCCCTTTGTTCTTGCTTGGTGTTTTGTCTGTTAGTGGTTTCTGTTATCCTGTTCCCCTGTAGTGTTTTGTTTCTTAGTTTTTCTAGTGTCTTTGGTTTTTGTTTTTCTCCTGTTAGTAAACACTTGCACTTGCATCCTGTCTCCTCGTCTTGTCCCTGAGTAACAACACTTATGCAGGTCACCCGTCCTGGGGGCACTAATGTCCACAATACCATGGCAAATGTTGGCTTTAGCTCACTGATAGAAGCCTGAATGGTCCTTTTTGTCTTTGGTTTTTCCCAAAACAAGCTCAGTCATGGACTCATCTGACCACAGCTCACATTCCCACCATCTTTTCGATGTCTTTAGATTGTAAAATGAAGTAAAACTGTAGGAGATGTCCCTTTAAGAGCTGGAAAGCTCTGCGACTGCTGTCCAGCTTAACGCTCTTTAGGAGGTCATGGCTAAAGGTGAGGCTGCCTGTGCTGTTTCACTTTGAACATTGATTGTGTCTATATCTGTGTATGTGTGTGTGTATGTTTGTGTGTGTGTGTGTGTGTGTGTTAGGGGAGGATCGAAAAGTACATGAAACCTCTTTAACCCCACACACACAGAGACACCGGTCACTTTCATGTGACTCTCGATGTCATCTCTGTAGGATCCGCCAAGCACTGTGTGGCTTTGAAGTGTGTGTGTGTGTGTGTGTGTGTGAGCACCTTCTCACATCAAACATAGCGTCTGTGTGTATTCGGGGCACTGAGCCTGGGGTGGACTGGTAGGAGGAGGAGAAGGGGCCGCTCACAGGCAGCACAGGCTTTTCCAAAACCCCCAGGACTTTTAAAGGAGACTAAATTGAGCAAGGGCCAAAGCCGTCAATACAGACAACAAACAAACAGCAGCAAAGTCAGCAGCGTGTTCACAGGAGATTGTGAAAGTGGAGCTTAATGCAGGTCTCGTGGGCATGGCTCAGGAACCAGGAGCTCAAATCTGTATGCGACTGAAGGAGTCGACTCCTCATCGCTATCGGTTTAACAGAACAGGTTTCAAGGAGTTGTAATACAGTGATGTCACTCGTCCACTTCAGTGATATGCTATTAATGTATATTAGCCATCAATAACAGTCTAATAACAGTATAATTGTTGAGTTTAATGTACTGACAGTATAATTAATAGTATGATGCTATTTAAACAGTTGAATAATGTCTATAGTATAAAGACATGGATGGATGGATGGATGATGGATGATGGATGGCTGGACAGATGAATGCATTGAAGACATGGATAGTAGAATGAATAGGTGGAGGAATTGGTTAATAATTTCATGGGTGACAGAAGAAAGAATGGCAGAAAAAAGAAAATAGGATAAATTAAATGATGATGGATGAAAGGATGAATAATAGATGAATGAATGAAAAAATCTGGAAACACAGATGAATGAATATTTGAATGAATTAATGCATGAATTAATTNTAGATAAATTAATGAATTGAAGGATAGATGAAAGTATACATTTATGAATGAATGAGTGAATGAATAAATGAATGCAGGATAGCTAGATGAATGATTGAATTGAAGCAAAGATGAACTATGATTGAATGAAGGGATGAAGGAATGAAAGAATGAATGAACGAATGAAGGATAGCTAGATGAATGATTGAATGAAAGGATAGATGCATGAATGATTGAATGAATGATTGAATGAAAGGATAGATGCATGAATAATTGAATGAATTAATGCATGAATATATTTATGAATTTATGAATAATGAATGCATTGAAGGGTAGATAAATTAATTAATTAATTAAGGGATAGATAGAAAGGTGAATGAATGAATCAAAGGACAGATGAATGAATGAATTGAAGGCTAGATGGATTAATGAATGAATCAAAGGATAAGTAGATGAATAAATTAATCAAATGATGAATGAATGAATGAATGATAGATTAATAAATGAATGAATCACATGACTAGATAGATAAATTAATGAATCGAAGGATAGATGAAAGTATAAATTTATGAATGAATGAGTGAATTAATAAATGAATGCAGGATAGCTAGATGAATGATTGAATTGAAGCAAAGATGAATGAATGAACGAATGAAGGATAGCTAGTTGAATGACTGAATGAAAGGATAGATGCATGAATGAATGAATGAATGAATGAATGAATGTATTAAGCCTATAGACTATGTAGTGTATGTGGTGACTGTGATGTGTGTGCTGTGTTTGACACTGAAACACTGACTCATTTATATGATGCCATGTGAGAGAAACAGCAGAGTGTATAAACCCTGGATCCATATTGCTCTTATCTCTCTGTAGAGTTGGAAACAGAGAAAATGGATATCCCGTCTGTCTCTGGGCAGCGATTAAGACCAACTATCATCACTTTGGGTTTAATCTCCGCACGAAAGGCTTACAAAGAGAAATGGAATACTGCAGAAGGATTAATTAGTTTTCTTTGAAGAGAGTTCATTTCTCTCCCTGCACCTCTTTTTTCCCTGTTCGCGCACTCCGTGTTTAAAGCATATTTCAGCACCTTGGCCCTTAACAAGACACAGAGTAGTGTGTGCTTCCTGTGGCTGGTTTCAGGAGGGCTCGGGTTTGCGGTGAAGATTCGGCTTGACTTCATTTTAGCAGACTGGCTGACGTTTCTGTGCTGAAATGACTAACAAGTGAAAAATCGCAGACGTGTTTGGGGATAACGCTTGCTGTGCATTCTTTCATAAGTCTGACAAGCTTTAAAGATCATGGGACTTCCAGAATTCACTGCTATCGTGTGCTGTGCTTAACAAAATGGCTCAAAACACATTTTTTCCGACTTTGAGTTTTCCTCTGAATGTCACTGGAATATTTGACGCACAGTGCCAGTCAAAAGTGTAGACATGGCTACTCATAGAAGGTTCTCCTTCTGTTTATCTTAATGCTTTACTGAAGAATAAAAGTGAAGACATCAAACTATAAAATAGCACTCATGGAATTACACAGTCCACCTTAAAAACCCTCCAAAATGGAGCTTTACAGGAGGATAACACAGCTTTCTTAACCTGCTGACAGAACAAGGTTTATTTCTAAGCAGTTTTGGAGCAATTCTATTGGTCTGTCCATCATGAATATTCACTAAACTGAAAGGGGAACTTTAAAACTGGGCAGAAAAAGAGAGAAAAGATTTTTGGGGAAAACTAAATATATATTAGAGGTGGAGATATGGAGAAATATAATACTGTGGTACATCAAGAGTATATGTGGTATATCAGGATATGTACTGTTTCAGACTCAGTCTGTAGCGTCTTTAAAATCACCAACAACATCCATATAGATGGGGGTGTCTTTTGACTGGTACTGTATGGGCACTCAAGATGGCTGCCGTGTTGGTGACATGGGCTGTATTCGAAATGGCATACTACAAAATACTCAAATCTGCATGTATGTAGTATGCAGTATGTAACCAAATTGAAACACTGTAGTGCACTGAAGATACGTGGATGGTGTTCTACTCCAGTCTGGGGTTCTAGTATACAGGGGCAGCTATCTTCATGGTGTACTACATCCCATCATGCACCGCGGCCTCACCAGCTCTCAGCCTGCTTCAGCCAGAGAAAATGGCGGCGGGTAACACTGGGGAGCAAAATGCAGCCCACTCCGAGTCTAAATGTGGGTGTAGTGATTGTAGTGGGGTATGTTTTCATCAGAATGAGCCTCAGAAAGTTAAAATATACAGGTCTGAAGATTAATAAACGATGAACTCGCTTTAGAGGATCAGTTTTAGAGTGAAATAGCCAAGGGTAGCTAACAGCTAGGCTAAACGTATTTCAGGTGAACTGCGCAGCGTTAGCAGCAGCTAGCTCTAAACAGTGGATACAGTAATAACAGATCTGAGGTAAATGTGAGGTAACTGGTCATGTGACTGTATTAGTATACTACACTGTAGGTCAGAACTTGTTACTGTACTGTATACTACACACAGGCAGCGTATACAGTATGCAGTGTGCAGTGTAGTAGTGTGCCATTTTGAATACAGCCATGGTCTAATAGGTTTTCCGCTTCCTCACAGTGTCTAAATTTAGATCACCGTCTGCAAAACGATTTTTGTTTTATATGGGTGTTTTCACACTTTTGAGACACCCTGTACAATAAGGGTTCCAAAGACCAGTTAACTTGTTGTCTTTATTGCTCGGTGATGATGCTTTAAGCTTGATGTCGACTAGCGCTGATCAAGTGCTCATGACACTAACAACATGGAAGCCTCAGAGAAGGCAGCAGGTGAGGAGCCTGGTGGTTTCGAGGTCACCAGTTTCCTGAAAGCTAGCAATGTGATCCAGGGCTAACATATCTCTGCTGATCTACAGTGCTTTAAAGATCACATGGTGAATGCTGTTCTCTCCAGTTTCCTGAACACAATAAAAGTCATGTGTTGGTGAAGAGGAAGCTTAACGCCCCATAATCCTGAATTGTTTGAAGTCAGTTGTTTCTCTGGCTCTCTGGGTCACAGCAAAGCTGCCTAGCATTCGGTACAAATCTGCCAGGTTCCCTGAAGGCTAACAGTGTTATCCAGGACTCACTGGAAAGGTCATATCACGCTCCACTGGATTGTGGAGTTTGGCTTCATGATGACTTTTTAAAGTCAGACTACTAAGGTCGCATGTCCCAAAGCATTCCCTTCTCCTGTGGTTTTATTCATGACCTCATCAGCAATCAGTCAACGTCAATTCGACTTTCATCACACAAGTCGTGCAGCGCCTGTTATTTAGTGTTAAAGTTTAAGAGGAGATTTACTCTCATACGGCACCATTTCAGAGTGCGGGAGTGTTAGCTTGCTGTTAGCATGAACGCAGCAATGTTCATATTTTGACTCCTTACCGACCTCATAACTCCAGGATCCATAGAATAAGATACAAGAATGAATGAGTGGATGAGTAATTTAATAATTTTATTTAAAAATATGATAGAATGAATGCATAAAAGACTGGATGATAGAATGAATGAGTAGATGAGTCAATAAACATTTCATGAAAATAAGAAAGAAAGAAAGAAAGAAAGAAAGAAAAAGAAAGAGAAAGGAAGACAGAAAGACACACAGAGAAAAAGAAAAAAGAAAGAAAGAAAGAAAGAAAGAAAGAAGGAAAGAAAAAGAAAGAGAAAGGAAGACAGAAAGACAGACAGAAAAAAGAAAAAAGAAAGAAAGAAAGAAAGAAGGAAAGAAAGAATATGTTCATAAAATGTTAATGAGCTGGGAGTAACTGACCAGTCATTGGTTTCAAGCAGTTGTAATACAATAATATGACCCATACACTAAGTGATATGCTATTAATATAGATTAGCCATCAATAAGAGTCTTATAACATAGTAATAATAACATAATTAGTATGACAGTTTAATAGAGGCTATTGGATGGATGGATGGATGAATGGATGAACAGATGAATGCATGGAAAACCAGATGAGAGAATGAAAGCGTAGATGAGTAAATAAATAGTATAGAAATAGTAAATTAATGAAAGAAAGAAATGAAGAATGAAGTATGTTTATAAAATGTTAATGAGCTGGTGTTAAGTAACTGACCAATCATTGGTTTCAAGCACTTATAATACAATAATGTGACTCATAAATATTATATTAACATATATTACCCATCAATAAAAGTCTTAGCAGTATAATTATAATAGTATAATTATTATGACAGTTTAACAGAGTCACCTGTGTAAATAAAGAAATGGAAGAGTTGATATGGGAGGATGGATAGATAATGTGTTGAATGCATGAAAGACTGGATGATGGAATTAATGAGCTGATAAGTAAATGAATAATTTCAGGAAAGCAAGAAAGAAAAAAAATAATGAAAGAAGGAAATGGATGGATGAGTGAAAAGCGTAGATGGAAAGATAGATGGCTAATTGGAAGAGTGATTGAAAAACTGAAGCATGAAAGGATAAATGAATACATAAACTGTTTATGAGCTGGCACTAACCCACTGATCTACAGGCGAACGTCATGGTTGTAATAGCAGAAACAGGGTAACAGGGTATAACCTAATAAATGGCCCATACGACACCATTTCCGTGTGCGGGTGTGTTAGCTTGCTATTAGCATGGACTTTGCAGTGTTCATATTTTGACTCCTCAATGACCTCATAACTCCAGGATCCAGTAAAATTCAATGGAGTCATGAAAAGTGATGAACTGTAGAGGCCCACGGGTGAAATGAAATGAGGTAATGGTAGAATGATGGCAAGTTTGAGTTCTATCATGCCTAAAACATTTTAGCATCATTGTTTCATCTCAGCAGCATGCACAAACCCAAACTGGTTGAGTTTGTTGTTGTGCTTACCTATTAAAACTGTGCACACTCATTGGCTTAAACCATTTAAGTAGTAATTAGCAAAGACCAAATTCTCCTGAGAGTTCTGTACTCATGCAGAGGGGGGCTGTGTTCTATTGACTAGTTTATTTATATGACCACACAGCCAATTAATACAATAGAGACTATGTGTAATAATTCTTGTACAAAGTTATTAAGCTATATTAATTAATGCCCTTTGCTGTACATACACCTTCTTCTTTCATCCATGTGTTATCCACATTAAATTCACTCTCACTGCAACTAGCCATCTCTTTACAGCAGCCATTTACTGACGTCGGCCAATACAACTCCAGTGTTTTTTTTTAAATAGCTTGCTCACTACATCAGAGAGACAGATGGCTCAGACATGATGAGTCACTTATTTCAGAGATTTATTCAGATTTTTTTTTTGCCATTCTGTTCATAAAATGGATCTGAGCTGGCAGTAATCAACCAACTGTTGGTTTAAAGCAGTTGTAATAAAATCATGTCACTCATACACTGCTATTAACATACATTAGCCACCAATAACAGTCTTACAACAGTATAATAACAGTGTAAGTATTATAACAGTTTAATATGGTTGTAGGCCACATCAATGTTCAGACACTCTTGCATCAAAGAACTGCGCAGTTGGGCCAGATTTGGTGGATGCCTTCCCTGGCACAATTCTGAGGAGA
>CM067499.1:22561679-22601759 GCA_034552555.1 Semaprochilodus insignis
GTCGGGAAGGGGGGAGGGGCATATCAAATTTGAAAGCCAGTTCATTTGACACACAGAGTAAAAAAAATAAAAAAAACCCAACAAAATTAATAATAATAATAAAAGAAAGAGCCAAATATAAGTTGTATAAGCACAGCTTACAAACATAGATAACAATATACTCACAAAATATCTTGGTATGTAGAAAAATAGCCATCATAAACGGGACATTTGTTGTACCATTAAAACAGAACGACTGACTGCATAACATAAAATTCTTTACATCAAATTTGGGAACACCGGTCGCTTTCGTACACGACACCCACCCCCTACCCCCGCCCACCAGATCCGGTTAACACTGTGAACAATACGTCCAGTTTTCCAGTCACTATCTTCATTTTCCGAACGGCGTATTCCCAGCAGGATCCAGGAATAACCTGCAAGTGCTTTAAGGCTGAAAGATGATGTGACGTTCTACTCGAAGAGCTTCTCAAACGTAGTCATTTTGTTCCAGATTGGATGAGAAAAAAAGCTCGGCTGGTTTATTTTAGCTAGCGTTTATGTGGTCGGCTTGTTATGAGTGAGCGTGTGGGAACTAGCTGGATGGAACTGGTCCATGAACTGTGTCCCTGTGAACAGATGGTTTAACGATGAGGAGGAGGAGGAGGAGGAGGAGAACTTCATACGGAATGTATTTTGGCCTCGGTAGTGGTAACCCCAACTATAAGCAGTGTACTGATGAGCAGTGTACTATGGATAGATTAAGCTCTATCTGTTCATGTATAAGAGGATAATGGTAATGTATTACAGGCACTATAGAGCTGTGGTACATGAGGAATACAGATACTGCAGTATAATGCTGTATAAGCACTTTTGGATGTTTCCTATAGTATATTCTCTTCCATGCATCTGTGATGCATATCTATTGGACGAGGCATAGAAAGCATAGTGAGCAGCGCACATGGATAACGGCTTACAATCTTGGGAATTCAGCTGACGCGCATTGAGAACTCGCAGCCCAAGATACAGACAGACACACACACACACACACACAGATTACAGCTTGAGATATTTTGTCCAAACCCGACTAACAGGATCCTGTTTAGCACTCCAGCCTTTAACAGATACTGGATACAGTTTTGCTCCTGCTTTAGCTCTTTCCCACTACTTTTATTCCTTTCGGCAGTTTTAATCTGCTACACTGTTATGTCCTGCAAGGTCCAGCATGAGAACAACACAGCTAATTTCATTTCCAGATTGCTCTAAGGCACTGACCAATGAATATGCTTGTTAGGTCGTACACCTCGTCCTGACAGATGACCAGACAAAAAATGAGCCACAGTGGTGTTTGAGGTGGTAGTAACTTCAGACTCCTGCAGATGGCACCGCATGAGGATGACTAGGCTATCAATACCGGCGGAGTGTGAGTGACGGGATCCATAGATTGGGAAGAGGTGGTACAGTGCAGTGAATGTCTCGTTCCATGTGTGGAAAATGGCTCCAAAGCAGATGTTAATGATTGGCTAAAAGGAGTGACTGCATTTGGGTGTGCCAAAGACCATAGTGTGAAGGAAGTAACTGAATCTGCAGGTGTATGGAAGTGTACGGTCATACGGGTCTACCAGCAGTGGCTAAAATCCCCATCTACAGGGAATTCTCCTCAGAATTGTGCCAGAGAAGGCATCCACCAAATCTGGCCCAAGTGCACAATTCTTTGACACAAGAGTGTCTGAACATTGATGAGGTCTACATCCAGAAACTTGTCGAGCCAAATCCAGTCACAGCTGTTATTGGTGCTTGTGGAGGTGTTACAGGCTATTAGGTACATTTCAGTCAAAGGGGACTCATTTTTGTTTGGTGAGCTTAATAACGTAATCCAACAATAATAATATTATTTGTTAAAGTGTAATAACAATTCAATCTGGGCCAATTCCCCACCTGCTGGGTGGGTCTTCCCCCTATCACACAATGCCACCAAGCTAGTGAGGTTAAAGGCTTCTCTCAAAGAAATGTGAAGCTTTAGTCCAGCTTTTCAAACTGCTGCAAACACAAAGTTACTGGAACTGCCGATTCCGTTACATCCACTAACAGATGCCCATGTTAGCTAGCACTATGTGATGAGGGGCAAGGGCAGACCATTGTATCACTGGACTCCCAGCCATGGACAGCTGCGGAATCACCAAGGACTGAACTCGCAACCTCTCGGCAAGTCCACACGCTACTCGGGAGCGTGACTGTCAAACTGTAAAGCCGCTTTCATTGGGAAGTTGTGAAGTTCTAGTAGGTCTCTGGTTGATGGTGGACGGGATTGGAGAATTGTTTCTGGATACTGTCAGGTTTGGATTGGATCAACTCAAGTTCCAGGGACCTCTTATTTGGGTTTGGACTGGATTTCAGGCCTGATTAAAGCTCATTAAACACAGAAACTCACAACAAAAAAGGCCTCAGAGTTGGAAGTGATCATTAGCTCCGTTTGTTCGCTGTTAATTCTCTCCGTCCGTCCCTCCATAAACGCAGCAAGCGGACTTTTGTTTGTGTGACTGTAACTCGACACCGTCAATCGCTCATCAGCTTGTGGTCTGTTGTCCATATGCTCCGAATGGAGCGGAGGTGACGAGAACCTCACTCTGAGCTCCGTCACTGTCTCCAGCTCCTTTGCTACTGAAAAGCCAGCACGGATATAGAGTGCAGTCGGCTGGACTAGGGGTGTAAGCCTCAGTTTGATTTGATTAGGAGTCTTTAGGAAAGAATTCCAAGCATCGCGGAATATCGGATTTTAGCTACAATTTGATTATTTTGGTCCAGTTCGTCATTTTTGAAAAATGCCTGAACAAGGCCGGGTTGGAGGTAGGGTCTCAAAAGAGACTTCCTTTAGTAATGCCAGCAGGCACAACAATAAGACGGAGACACGAGCCACAGGATAGCACTGTGATGTATGGTAGCTGGTTCAACTCTGTTTTCAGTACTTAGCAAGCCATGCAATTCTGTCACTGCTCATTTGCCACACCAAATGTTCAAATGATCATATTTACAAACTCCATTAACTTTTAATGGAAGTTAATCGTGAATGTTTATTTACACTACCTGTCAAAAGTTTAGACACTCATAGAAGGTTTTCTTTATGTTCATCTTAATTCTTTACTTTAGAATAAAAGTGAAGACACCAAGCTATAAAATAG
This sequence comes from Semaprochilodus insignis, assembly GCA_034552555.1. Lineage (NCBI taxonomy): Eukaryota > Metazoa > Chordata > Actinopteri > Characiformes > Prochilodontidae > Semaprochilodus > Semaprochilodus insignis. The sequence continues at coordinate 22,564,838 of CM067499.1, forward strand.
CACTCATGGAATTATACAGTCCACCTTAAAAACCTCCAAAACTGAACTTTACAGGAGGATAAAACACCTTTCGTAACCTGCAGTGGAGGCTGATAGAACAAGGTTTATTTCTAAGCAGGTTAGGAGCAATTCTATTGGTCTGTCCATCATGAATATTCACTAAACTGAAAGGAGAACTAGAACTTTTACACTGTGCAGAAAAAGAGATCAAAGTTTTTTGGCCCAACTAAATATATATTAGAGGTGGAGATATGGAGAAATATCATACTGTGGTTCATCAAGAGTATATGTGGTATATCAGGATATGTACTGTTTCAGACTCTCATCAGTTGGAGATGTTAATTGTAAGACTGTAGAGTCTTTAAGTTAACCAAACACTAGGGATGCACAGATCCGATATTAGGATCGGATATCATTATCGGGTTTCGATATTAACAAAATCAGCTGGACCGGGTATCAGATAATTAGGCCGATCCATGAGGCCGATCTCCACTTTGCGATGTATGCCATGCTGTCAATAGCATGTTTGCAGGGTGCCTGTAGACTTGACTTGTGAACAGGAACAACAACACGGAGCGAGGCAGAGAGTCAGCTGTAGAGGTATTTTGCTTTACAAACTTAAAGTATCATTTCTATCAATCATGATGCCTTAAGTCTCTCCAACATGGTGAAGTATACGGTTTATTAATTAAAAAATTAATTGATATCGGATTGATATCGGGTATCGACTGATATGCAAAATTTATGTATCAGTGATGGTATCAGAACTGGAAAAGTTGGATCGGTGCATCCCTACCAAACACATCCATTTAGTTGGGTGTGTCCAAACTTTTGACTGGTAGTGTACTTATTTTCATTGGTCTATGCCTCATGAACGTTTTGATAGAATGAAAAGGGGACAGAGAAAACCCAACGCCTGTGCTGAAAACACATCCATGGCTTCGTCCACTCTAAAACCGGAATCTTTGGTCCATTTACCAGGCCTGCTAGCCTCTCTTAGTGGCAGGCTCAGGGGTAACAGTGCATTGGGTTCACTTGTGCTTCATGGAGGTGGTCTGATTTGAGGTACGAAAGACACACATTACAGGGCACACACCTTGGTTGCATCATACATCTTCTTTAGGGCGGGTCTGATATCTTTCACTGCTTAACATGGCCAGGAGCCGCCTACCACAGCAGGAAAAGGAAATACGCCTGACATGCAGTCACAAGCCAATCACAAGCCTTCCATTTGGCATCACCTATAGAAGGAGGCAATCTTGAAAACGGAGTCAGGATGCATCTGTAGCTGAGACTACCGTTCTCAAGGCTTGGCTGGAACAGCAAAACTTTTGATTCATTTCGGATGAGTGCAAAACGGGACACGGAAGGGCACATATACATGGAAATGTGGACAGCTAATCAGAATGCAACTGGCAGAATCCTGATAGTGTGGCCCGGTTAATGCACCAAAGGTATCAGACTCTCTGTCAACAAGTGGGCGGAGCATCTGCGGCTGAGACTAGCACTGAAGAGGCTGTGTTTTTTGTTGCACCCGTTTATGGACTGCAACCTTGAGTCGTCTAGGTTGAGTCCTAGTTCATACAGTGGTGGATTACAGAGAACACAATAGACCTAGCTTCTTCGTGGGCTGTTGCATTTGACCAGCCTGAGAAATGTTACTTTGCACTAAACCGATGAGCGCCAACGTATGATGGATATACCAGATATTGTTATAATGGATTCTAATATTCCACAAGCGCCAGACGCGTTTGTACACCCCTAGTCTAGACACAATAACTACAGTTCAAAATCTTTCACTGTGTCTTAACAGCAGCATTTGGACAGTAGGTCCAGAGACTCTGCACTCTCCACACTTTGATGGGGCGTGTGATACTGCGACAAACCAACTCGGATCCTTAACTGAAAGCTGTGAGAACTGACCCACGAGTTGCAAGCCCTACGTTTGGCAAGTAGTGTTGGTCACATTTATGCTTAAAAGCTTCAGCCTGCGCGAGGCTATTCTGACTTAATTACCAACTGCTCCATAGGGGCTCAATAGGTTGTGAGAAATATGTGAATATAAACAGAGCATTGTTATGGAATGACAGAATCTGCAAACTGTATAATAATAGCAGTGGGAGATGTTTGCACTACACTGCTGTGATTAAGCACGGTACCATTCAGTTCATAACAAGAGAAAATACTACCTTTGGTGACCTGAAGCTATGAGTTTTTGGTCATAATGTTAGAACACAGCATGACCTGGAATAACGACGGATGGAGTTTGGTAGAAGCGGGAATGCTGGAATATAAAATAAGCTTATTACATTATTTTAAATCCTTTTAGAACTATAATACTGCTGCATTAAATCCTTTCAGAACTGTACAAACTGTAAAAAACTCTTAAGGCACGACAGGTTAACCAGTGACTGTTCCTTCTCCAAGCTCATCCCGGACTTCAAAAAAACTGGGAAAAAAAAAATACCATACATACAAATCCTTCGGAAGAATAAATCCGGTATGCAGCTCGTTGTTTGTTTATCATGAGCAGGAAACAACAAAGTATTACGTGAACGCTTTCATTCATGACCGGCAGGCACTGCGTGTTCATCCCAGCAGTTTTTGAACCCTGCATCTATTTGACAAACTGAGGCGGCATAATGGCCGTCTTTGGAGTGGCCTTAGCTTCTGTCTCTGCCGTTCCCTCTTTGCCTTTCTTCCTGGGTGGTTTTTTAATGGGCGTTTTCTTTGGCGTTGGGTCTCCTGCGTCTCCTACTTTGGTCCCATTTAAGGCCTGCTTTTCTGGGCTTTTGGGCTCAGGGCTAGTAGAGTCTGTTACAGGAGCCACCATCTTCTGAAGGTTAGTAGAGGTGGGTAGAAGGGGTTTGTTGGCTCCAGTTACTGAGCGCTTGGCCTTCTGGGGTGGCGTAGGCTTCTCCCGGTTGGCCTGGGGTGTGGACACTCCATTCGGTTTGAACCCAACCGAAAGACCTTCGTTACGGTTCAGGCTCTGTGTCTTCTCCTTCAGCTGGGCGGCCAGAAGAGTAGCCGCCTCAGAGTTCATGTGAGGGGGCATGATCTTTGGGCTTTTGGGTGGCTCTTTGGATGTGTCGCCCCCTTTCCTCTCGGAATGGAAGTTTCCAATCTTCTTTAAGGCGTTCTGAACCGCTCCGTTGATGTGCTCGATGGGGTCCGAAGCTTTGTGGGCTTTGGTCTTGCTTGGTGATTCATTTCCTTCGCCTTTCTTCTGCTCACCCTTCTTGCTTGACTTCTCCTTTGATCGCTGCTTATCCTCGCCCTTTCCAGAGCCTTCAGCGGAGCTTCTTTTCTTTTCTTTGGGTGGGGAAGGTGCCTGGCCTTTCTCCGATTGGTTCGATCCAGATGTTCCATGGATCCAAGACACTTTAGGCTTGGTAGAGGGGTCTGGCGGGCGTGGTTTGGTCCTCTCCGGAGACGGGGCCTTGTCGTTGGCTTTGGCTTCGGCTGCACCGTCCTCCTCCTCTTTGGAATTCTTGGAAAGGCGAGCGATCCGGGCGTAAAGAGCCCCCATAGCTGTTTCTGACCCGCTTGTGGAACCCTCGCTATCCGAAGACTTCAGCAGAGGTTGCTCGCTGCCGTCATTGGCGGGTTGCTTCGTGGCTGCTCTTGTGTCTTTGAGAGATGTGTATTCTCCGGCATCGTCCTCAGTAACGGACACAGCATTCTCCGTAGTGGCACTGGGACTGGGCTTCACGTTTCCCTCGTCTATGGTATCTGGATCAGAGAGGAAGAAAAAAGTGGTCAGAAAAAGGAAAAGAAAACAGTCGATAAAAGGAATAATCCAGTGAATAATTTGCTATCACTCAATTTCCTATTGCCTCAAATGTGGCTGATCAGCCAAGACATATAATTTATGAGCCACATTCAGTTCCAGTACATACCCACAGCCAAACTGACTAGTATTTTAATTTTCGATAATATCACATCACCCCAAGGCAGGGCTAGGAGAGCAAGTTTTATGTACCTAAAATAGTCATAATCATGTTCAAACCTACCTATATCCCTTAGAATTAAACCATGTTACTGTGCCTTTAAGACTGAGCTCTTTTCTGATTGGCTGCCCAGCATTGCTACACTGCTGTAGGTTCAATAGGTGGGTATTGCACAGCTTCAACCTCCGCATTTCACCCATCCGTGCAGTGAAACACCCACACACATGCTAGTGAACACATACACTAGGGGGCAGTGAGCACACGTGCCTAAAGCAGTGGCGCAGCCCTGCCCACGGCCCCTGGAGAGCAGTTGGGGGTTAGGAGCCTTGCTCAAAGGCACTTCAGTCATGTCCTATCGGTTCAGGGAATCAAACCAGCGATCTTCTGATCACAAGGCTGGTTCTCTAACCTCCAGCGCACAACTGCTATACGATGAAGGTCAAGTCGGTGTCGATGAATAGCTGATGATGTCACGAGAAGGGACCACACACTGTAAAAAGTGCAAACTAAACAAATGACTTCTTGTTGTTACACGCAATTGAACAAGTTTTGTTGAGCTCAAATAAATACTCTGATTGAAAGAATCGTTTGTTCAGAGTACTATTCTTAGGCTGAATAAATCTAATTCATTTGCTTGTAAAAACAAAAACTCATTGTTTGAAGTTGGACCAACGAAGCTCTGCAGTGTAGGAGCTTAAAAATCTGTGATGAAGCCAAACCCCACAGGCCAGTACAGCGTGACTACAAGCCCTGGATCGCATTGCTAGTTTATAGGGAACCAGGGGTACGGATCCCGGAATCTGGCACAACTAAGGGTCTTGCTGAGACGCTTGCCCGTGGCGGAGGCCTGGAGAACCAGATGAATAGTAAGAGTCGACTTCACACATGACTTTTTATCATGGTCTTTAGGAACCCGGAGACAATGAGGTTCAGTATCTGATCTTTGTGGCATAGTCAAGTGATTAGCGACTGGTCAAGATCAAGCTTAAAACATCATCGCCAAGCAGTAAAGTTAACTAGTCGACTAGTCTCGGCAACCGCTAGTGGATATATGTGCTGACTTTTGTGACATCACAAATTAATTTTTTGCAGTTTCATTTCTATATAGGACATGCAAACGATTTTGAAGTTTCACGCTCTGCCGCATATGTGACTACATGCACGCAGACCATTACGACGACTGTCCTTAACACCACATCACCGTCACCAAAGACTGCAATGGTGTCGTGCCAGACTGTCATGGAGTGACTCAGAAGGGCAGCGGGTCATCTTCAGTGACGAGTCCCGCTTTTGTCTTGGTGGAGACGACCAACGAATCCATGTGTGGAGGCACCGTGGTCAGCACCAAGATGAACGGTTTGTTGTCACACGTCCAGAAGGCCTGGTGTCACTCCACCTCCACCCCCACTGCACCATCTGCAGGAACTGTGTGAGAATATTCAAGCTGCGTGGGATGGATTATCACAGAACACCATTAGGAACCTCTACAACTCCATGCTGAGACATCTGGCGTGTTGCGATAGCGAACATAGAGGCCTGACAGCATACTGAGAGACACTACTTCTGTATGTGTAGCTCAATTCAGACCTCCTTCTGGGTGCAGCTATTCTTTTGGCGATGAGTGAATACGGCCTGGGAATAAGTGCATAATGTTGAAATTCCCTGAAACATACGAGGTCCTGACCAACTGGCCTACAAACTCTGCAGCTCAGTTTAAGAAACCATCCATTACTGGACAAAAGGCCGGCCAGGGGTGATTCTTTGAGTGCTTCTGCCTGGGTTTTGCCAGCAAACCAAAATTGCTCAGAAAACACCAATGGTTATTCCCCTCCTGCTCCAGCACTTCAGAAGAAAGTGATTCATGACTTGGTCCCGTTCCCACTGCTGACTCGGCCGTTCGTGCCATTTCCTGTTTGTATTTTCATGTCGCACGCACAGTGTACACGCCTAAAGGCCTGGCATTACCATTCCAGCGAGCCTGTATCCACAATCGCGTTCCATCAAACTGGGTCAGCGCAAAAAGATTGCTCGGAGACTCAACTCCCCAATCACTTCTCCCCACTGACCAAACAGATGGCTTATCCGCTCTGGTTTCCACAGTGACTCACCTTCATGGGGTACGCAGTAAACAGGGCCATCCTCGCTCGTCTCGAAGGAGGAGAAGGACTCCTGGGAGGACCAGGATGGGGTCGGCTGCTCTGCGACAGAGGGGGGCTCGATGAAGCTGCAGTTGAAGTTGTTCTCGGGGTCGTGGTGGGCTACTGGACGTTTGGAAAGAGGAAAAACAAACACGGGGTTCAGGAAGAGCAGCCACAGGAGAGTTCCAAGAGTTCTTCCAGAAACAAAGGCTCTTTTACAATTCGGAATGACATGGTAGGACCTCCCGCCCACACAGAAGACAAGACGGGGGCAGATGTCCCGCGAGGAGCGAGTGTGGACGCTTGGAGGGAATGGTCAATGGGTGCTTAATAGTGTGACAACTGAGTATAAGAGTATGACAACCTATGGTAACACTTGTCCAAAGGAAAACAAGTATCTCCAAAATGGCAACTTTAAAGAATTAAATTCTCATGGAAGTCAATGGAACCAGACTTTTTCCAAGCAGTTTTGGGCCATTTCTGTTGGTCCATTTATCATAAAATGTTCACACAGTGTAAACAGCAGCTGCTGTGTTCAAATGATGCATAAAAGTAAAAATCGACAAAAATGGAGATACATGTTTTTCATTGGACAGCGATAATATGCGTAAGCTTTGAATGACATATTCATACAGCAATAGCATAACTAAGAACTGGACATAAACAGCTTTTGACTAGAGTAATGGACATTGGTGGCATTTAAAACATGTTTAGATAACATCACTGCCCAAAGAAAAACAAGTATCTCCAAAATCACAACTTTACAGTAGAGGGCAAAAACCTATTTTAATTCTAATGTAAGTCAATGGAACCATTGACAATTTTGGGCNAAAGACAACTTTACAGTAGAAGGCAAAAACCTATTTTAATTCTAATGCAAGTCAATGGAACCAGACTTCTGTTGGCCCCAGTATCATGACACTGCTGTGTTCAAATGACGCATAAAAGTAAAAATCAACAAAAATGGAGACACATGTTTTTCATTGTATAGTGATAATATGCGTAAGCTTTGAATGACATATTTATACAGTAATAGCATAACTAAGAACTGGACATAAAGGCCTTTCAACTAGAGTAATGGACATTTGTGGAATTTATAACATGTTTAGTTAATAATGCAGTCCAAAGACAACTTTACAGTAGAGGGCAAAAACCTATTTTAATTCTAATGTAAGTCAGTGGAACCAAACTTTTTTTTCCCAAGCAATTTTGGGCCATTTCTGTTGGTCCATTCATCATAAAATGTTCACACAGTGTAAACAGCAGCTGCTGTGTTCAAATGATGCATAAAAGTAGAAATCAACAAATATGGAGATACATGTTTTTCATTGGATAGCAATAATATACATAAGCTTTGAATGACATATTTATACAGCAATAGCTTAACTAAGAACTGGACATAAAGGGCTTTCAACTAGAGTAATGGACATTTGTGGCATTTAAAACATGTTTAGTTAACAATGCAGTCCAAAGACAACTTTACAGTAGAGGGCAAAAACCCAGTTTAATTCTAATGTAAGTCAATGGAACCAGACTTTTTTTCCCAAGCAATTTTGGGCCATTTCTGTTGGCCCAAGTATCATGACACTTTCACACAGTGTGAACAGCAGCTGCTGTGTTCAAATGATGCATAAAAGTAGAAATCAACAAAAATGAAGATAAATCGTTTTTCATTGGACAGTGACGAGTTAATTACATTAGTTTGTGGTCTCCAAAAATCTTACTACATTCTTAAGGGCAAGTGATCTGCTTTAAAACTTACAGGCTACTAATAAAACGCTATCTGATTACAAGTCAAGACATGCTAACTCACACTGAGTTTCAGACGTACTAGCTGGCCGGCCTCCTTCCCTGGGAGAGACTTAGTTTACAGCTGACCTCCAGACCTAATGTAGGTCAGGGTGTGTTTTTTTTCAAGCCAGGATTGGACGATATTGTTTTCTGCTGACCTAGAGAAGAGGGACAGCTGTGGGATGCCTGTGGTTTAGCCTTCACATCTGCTTTCGGCCAGTAAGGGCTGTGGTAGGCGCTAACCACACAAGCCTGGCCTGTTTACAGCTCTCTGACACGTGGTGCGAGCTATTTGGCTTTTTATCTAAACTTTCCAAGGAAGCTGCCTTCGTATCTGAAAAGCAGCAGAACTTCAGCAAAAGGCTCCTGCGTTAGTGTTAGCGCTTCAGACTGCCGAGTCACTTTCACCAGAACATGAACCCACGTAGCACGGCTAAAGCACGGTGTTGTTTGGAGCCTGTAATTACTAAGCCGGACTTTTACTAAGCGGAATTTTTAGCCCTTGTTCAGACCTCATGACTGTAGGTCTGATTTTGCCATTGCGACAAATTTTGTGCTTGACTGGTTCTTCGCAAATGGTTCTTCAGAGTGATGTGAGGGTATATGGTTCTATATAGCACCAAAAAGTGTTCTGCTAATGTTAAAATGTAATGCTATATAGAACCAGTTTCTATAAGGTTCTATATAAAACCATATACCACAGACTGAAGAACCGTTTCATAATGCAAAGAACCATTTATCATCATGTTAATGGTGCTTTGAGTGTTCATATACATTATAAGGTTCTATATATGAAGAGTTCCATATAGAACCATTGTGTATACAGGAGAACCATTGAAGAGCCATTTTTTTAGAGGATAGAACACTGTTGGTTCTCAGTATGACATAATGTGGAGGCTCTCTGTACTGCTTCATGATATCAAAGAGCCACATATACACATAATGCTATCTAAATGCATTTCTAAGAAGTTATTTGGCATACACAATGCCTTATAATATCAGGCATAAGATTATATAATTCCTTAAATTAGTTACAGTAACATGCAGAACACTTTATAAAACAAAAGTATTCAACTTCATAACGTCAGGTTTCATAATGCACTATAATACCTGTTCATAAGAACATTGTAAGCATGAATATTGTACTATGTCAGCTATGGCTTTAAACAAGCTCTTATGCCTTATAACACTTCCTATGAATCCTGTATTCATAATGCAAATCTAAACACATTTATAAGGTGTTATATGGCATACACAACTTATAATACCAGGCATAAGCTTATATAATTACTTACAGCTAGTTATAATTACATGCATGTATGCACTTCATAATGTCAGGGCTCATAATGCACTATAACATCTGTTCATATGTCACGGCTCTCTTCTCACCCCTGATCTCCCGGACTCCATTTCCCATAACCCACCACCCGATGACATCACTGTCACATGTCCGCCATCTCCCAATCCTGTTCTGTTTTCTTGATCTGAGTCTCCCGAGTATTGATCACACCTGTTGTTAATTCAGTCTGTTTGTATATATACTCCTCTCTCCCACTGACCCATTGCGAAGTATTGCCACTCTGTGTGTACCTAGTGGTTCTCTCTGTGATTACGCTTGTTTGCTACTCTGGTTTTGACGTTGTTCTGATTTGCTGATTTACTCTTTTGTCTTTGCCCTTTTGGTCCCTTTGCTGTTCTGTTTTTTTGCCTGGTTTTGACGTCCACTTGTTCCTTTACTCTGACTCTGTCTTGCCCTTCTGCTATGTCCACCTTGCTCTTGTTGCTGCTGTGGTTGATTTCAAATCTGTTAAATAAACCTCGCCTTGATTTTAGCTCAGCGCTCATCACAATCTGTTTGTCAACACATCACAGGAACATTTTAAGCATGAATGCTGTAGTAGGTCAGCTATGAATTTAAACTTATTCTTATTCAATAACTTATTCAAAAGCAGAGAAACATATTCACATCATGCCCCGTATTACCATTGCTAAATTTCCTTCGGGATCAATAAAGTATCTATCTATCTACCAGTTAGACAGTCACACTTCACTAAGAGTCTGTAAATGACACTTATAACGCTCTATGAGGTATAAGGTACCAAAATGAGGTTTATTAAACGTTTAAATTATGTTAAAAAATCTCACTTCACTAAAAGCCTGTAATGGCCTGACCCAGAACTCTAAGTGTTGCATGACATGGTGAATTACAGCATTAGTGTCTACATTGTGCTTATGGGCAGATGTTATAAGGTGTTATGAAACCTGACATTATAAAGTTACATACCCTTCCATTATTAAGTATTATGGATGTGATTATAACTGCTTAAAGTGGGATTAAACAAGCTTATGCCATGTATTATGAGGTGTTATGTATGGTATATAATGCCTCACAAATGAATTTATATTGCCTTATGAATACAGGATTCACAGGAAGTGTTACCAAACTGTCAACTTGTTTGCTCACCTATGAAAAACCCAGTTTGCTTCCATTCTTTATAAAATTGATTGATTTTGCTTGAAACATTCCATCAATGTTATTAAAGAAACAAAGAGTACATCGAAATAAAAGCAGAACTAAATGTAAAAGTGTTATAATTACATATTATGGCTACTGTAAAAAGGGTTTAACTAGCCTGAATTAAACACAATATGTTAATAAAAGCCTTAGCTCTATATGCTATCCATCTCTCATCACCCTTCTGTTTCTCCCATTCACACGGATAGCATGCTAATCATGCTAACTCGTGGGAATGCCACACCGTAAAGTGGCATGACATGAATGTGAGAGCTAAGTGCTAGTAGACTGAGGCCTTTGTCTCTCTGTGGGGTTAGTGAGAGCCTGACAACTGCTAGGCCCAGACTGGCCTCGACCCCACTGCAAACCTAGACTCTGCTGTGGGTGTCGGACAAAAGTGCATTCCTCTCCCATCCAGCTGAATCGACCCGCACAGCTGTGTGGAGCCGTGGCAGTACAGAGGCAGCAGGTGGCCCCAGCCTACCACGCCTTTTACCCAAGATGACAAGCAGTGATGCCCTACATGAATCATTGGCAGACAGCTGCACAACGCAGGACTACATACATGCAGACCATTACGATGACTGCCCTCAACACCACGTCAACGTCAATTGCAATGGCATCGTGCCAGACTGTCACGTAGTGACTCTGAATGGCAGCTGGTCATCTTCAGTGACGAGTCCTGCTTTTGTCTTGGTGGAGACGGCCAACGGATCCGTGTTTGGAGTCACCTAGTCAGCACCAAGACGAATGGTTTGTTGTCATGCATCATATGGTGTCACTCCACCTCCACCCCTACCACACAATCTGCAGGAACTGTGTGAGAATATTCAAGCTCCATTAGGAACCTCTACAACTCCATGCCGAGACGTCTGGTTTCCTGGGTTAGCAAACATGGCGGCCCAACACCATACTGAGAGACACTACTTCTGTATGTGTAGCTCAATAAATATTGCCAAAATCTATTTTTTTTTAAATATCAGTCATCATTTATTGTTCCTGGTAACCTTTATCTTCCTTCCCAATAGCACTGCAATTCTATTATTATCCCAGCTATTCTTTTGACGATGAGTGTACATCAATATTTGTGAGTTTCTGATACAAGCTGGAACTTATATTAAACCAGAAAGTGTATTAAACTCAGCAAAACGTAGACTGTGTGCTAAATGTGCAGAAACTTTGCCATATTTAAGCCTGCAGATGATGTGTTAACTTATTTTCACTCATAAACCAACAAAGCTCATTATCGGATCAGGGCTGTTCAACCTTTGCATTGCGACTATATGGGCAGACATGGCCATTTGTGCTGTTTTCCTCCACTATGCTCTGTGCCAAGTCGCCTGAGCGCTCTGTGGATAAATCACTGCTCCCAACCAGCCTGAGGTAAATTTGGTCACTTCCTGTTTCGGGCCTCCCCAACCCCCACTCTCCTGGAATGCTCGGGCGGCTGGAGCCCCTGTGAGGGTAGGGTTACAAAAAGAACAGAGGGAGAGGAAAAAAAGGAGGGAGAAATAGTGGCAGACCTCACTGCAGCGGGCGGCCAACGAGGATAGCAGAGCCACTGGCCAGCAGCAAGGCAACGGGGGGAGGAAGTTTGGAGGAAGAGAGAAAGAGAGAAAGAAAGAGAAAGAGAGAGAGAGAGAGAGAGAGAGAGTCTTGCCCTGTATCTAAGCCTGGTGTATGCATGTTACTTTTAGTCCATATATTGTTCCAGCCTCCACATGGTCTGGCTGATAAAATAAACAGGGTTTTGTGTCTTGAATTTGGCCGAACAATATTTAGTTTCGCTTGACTTTGATTTGCCAGCTGAAACGCTGACGTTCCGATTCCTCGCTCCGAACCAGCAGCCACGCTTCCAAAAAACATGCCATCTTTTATTGCTTTCGGCTCTGTATTGGCTTCAGTTTTGCTTTTCTTGCCTGACGTTTTTGCAGCCCCAGAGGTTTTATTGCAACGTGCTGGAGTTCATCCTCACCCAAGCCGACAAAGATATTATTGTTTCGGTGAGGTTTTTTTACGCAGCCCACATGAAGACGACTCTTTGACTTATCTAATGTGGCAAATTAGCGAGGAAGCACATGTCTCTCATAGGGACAGAATGGCTTGGGGCAAGTCTAGCAGTCCCCTGACTCGTGACTTGTCTGCAGGTCACATACTAGCTATCTATCTACAAGCTTGAGGCATTAATGGGGAATATGGGGAATAACTCACTCAGTCAAAGGAAATGCCACAAAGGATAAGCACTACATGATGGAGTGTCCCAGCCTGAAGCATTCCAGCTTTCCAGACTTCTGGAAATACTAATATGGCCTGAAACCGGATTGTTTGCTATACATCCAGAATGTTTGAGCCACTGGAGACACCAACCTACCCAAGCGCCAACCTTGTTCCTCTCAATCTGCAACGGAATGATCCTTTCTTTCTCCCATTTATGCAAATCATAGTTAGCTTAGGCTAACAGGGAAGTAATAGTCTTTGGCCTGTTAGCCCAGTTCTGTAAGTTGCCGTTCCGTCTAATGTATCACCCTGAGACACTGAAGGGGAGAGCTGTAAGAGGAGTTAGGGCTCCCGCTGTGACATGTAGCCGCTGGGCACTGACTGAGCTGATGCTAAGGTGCTGTAGTTTTATCACATTATACAGCATTAGGAGGGGGGTCATGCTAAGGATGGCTACAGTCCCAGACAGCAAACTGTTCTGGCCCAAAAGCCACATTCTCCATTGTCATCTGGCCCACATGCCACATGGATTGATGGCACTTGGGCAGCTCTGCTGTATCTGTGCCAGAAATGGGCCAGATCTGTTTTTATATTTATTTATGGGCCACCTTTGGCTTATATGCAGTTTGCCAGTAGGCAGCTCTGCTGCATCTGTGCTAGAAGTGGACCAGATCAGTTTTTGGTCAGGTGGGCCAAATGCATGTTTTAAATGTGTGGGCCACTTCTGGCTTATATGCAGTTTGCCAGTAGGCAGCTCTGCTGTATCTGTGCAGAGGCAGCTCTGCTGTATCTGTGCTAGAAGTGGACCAGATCAGTTTTTGGCCAGGTGGGCCAAATACACATTTTAAATGTGTGGGCCACTTCTGGCTCATATGCAGTTTGCCAGTAGGCAGCTCTGTGGACCAGATCAGTTTTGGGACAGGTGGGCCAAATGCACATTTTAAATGTGTGGGCCATTTCTGGCTCATATGCAGTTTGCCAGTAGGCAGCTCTGTGGACCAGATCAGTTTTGGGACAGGTGGTCCAAATGCATGTTTTAAATGTGTGGGCCACTTCTGGCTTATATTCAGTTTGCCAGTAGGCAGCTCTGCCATATCTGTGCTAGAAGTGGACCAGATCAGGTTTTGGACAGGTGGGCCAAATGCACGTTTTAAATGTGTGGGCCACTTTTGGCACACTGCAGATTGCCAGTGCCAACACTGGGGCAGCAGGGACATATCTTTGCCAGATGTGGCCCACATTGGCATGTTATTAGGGGGTGCATCATCCAGTCATGATTTCAGACCTGCCCACAAAAATCTTGAATACAAAAATGATAAAAACGGTTCAATGATCTAACTCCACAATTCAGTACTATATAGTCTTTCCACTTTTAAAGCAATTATTGTACATATACAACTTCAATCAACACAGCAAGTAATTTACAGTTATGTAAAAATGAATTAGGATCGGTTTGGGTGCCTAAACCCATACAGCCACGAAGAAGAGACTTGAATGCTTAGGTGTGTTTTCAAAGTGGTTAAATGGTCTCCCTTTATTATGACCTGTTATATGTGGTTCTAAAAGTGGTTCTAAAACCATACAGAGCTCTTTATGACAGTATAGCATCAAGCCCTTTTGGTTCTGATGACTAATAAAGCACCCAACATATATTCTTTATATTTGATTTCAGCTTAACACTGATACGCCGCACTACAAGATTGATATGTTTGCGGTGATGCTTTCAAATTCTCTCAAAACCACGCCTCCTGACGACGTGCTCGCCAAAATCGCATCGCTGACCACAAGAACACCGCACAGGGGTTCCATCCTGGCAAAAACAGAAGAGTCTTTGATTAAAGATCACTCGTGGCACCGAGCCCTCCGCCACAGGAGTTTTAATAAGGAATAGGGAAATGAGAGCAGAAACCGGAGGGGGAAAAAAAAAACTGTCTGTTTTGGGTTCAGAATAATACAGACACACGGCACTGCAGGGAGCCAAGAGCAATACGGCCAGTACCCAGAACATTCCATTCAAATGAAACCAATGAGACCCCGATTGGGTAGCGGCGGTTAACTCTTAGTCCCACTGCAGCACTTCACTTCTCAGCGTAGATCAAACCGAGAAAGAGGAGCACTACGGGTACACAACCGTTACCAAAGATGACATGGTGTGCCTAGTGCCATGGAGACATGCGGCAGCACATCAGTCATAAAGTCTGCTGTGGGTGGGCAATACAAGCAAAACATATAATCATAACACTTGGCATTTTTACAGTGCTGGATACTTGACAGTGTTTTATGAGGTTACGAGAGATACAGTCACATGTTACTATTAACAACTGCCAAGTCCAAACATTTCACAAGGCCTGTTATACTCTCATGGACATCTTTGAGATTCAAGCTCATGGTCTCCGGACAACAGAGCAAAACCCTAGATGGCTATGCTAATTGGGAGCCTTGTTAAACCTTTATACAGTGGCTGTATTCAAAATTACATATTACATACTACTTGTGTACTAACTCTGCCTAAAAGTAGTATGTAGTATGCAGTATGTGACCAAACTGAAGATCTGTAGTGCACTGAAGATACCCGGGCGGTGTACTTCTCCGGTCAGAGCTTCTACAGGGGGAGCTATCTTTGTGGTGTACTGCATCCCATCATGCACCGGGGCCTCACCAGCTCTCAGCCTGCTTCAGCCAGAGAAAATGGGGGCGGGTAACACTGGGGAGCAAAACGCAACCACCTCTGAGTATAAATGTGGTTGTAGTGATTGTAGTGGGGTGTGTTTTCATCAGAACGAGCCTCAGAAAGTTAAAACATACAGGTCTGAAGTTTAATAAAAGATGAACTGGCTTTAGAGGATCAGTTTTAGAGTGAAATAGCCGAGGGGAGCTAACAGCTAGGCTAAACGTATTTCAGGTGAACTGAGCAGCGTTAGCAGCAGCTAGCTCTAAACAGTGGATACAGTAATAACAGCTCTGAGGTAAATGTGAGGTAACTAGTCATGTGACTGTATTAGTATACTACACTGTAGGTCAGAACTTGTTACTGTACTGTATACTACACACAGGGAGCGTATACAGCGTGCAGTACATACTATTGTAGTATGCAGTATAGTAGTGTGCTATTTCGAATACAGCCAGTAATTCACTTTAGGCCCATGATGCTTTGAGTGACTTATGGACAGAACTTCAGGCGTGCACAGACAATATATTAATTGCTTATAAATAGAAATATCAATAATATGTATTGTTAGGATGCTCAAATGCTTGTGTGCTGATGTTTGTAGCTTCGTTGACCTGTGAACAGGTATAGCGTAGTGGGTTACATCTCTATCCTACAAGCTGTAGACTGGGATTCATTCCCCACCTGGGTAACTACCCTACACTATACCAATAGGAGTCCTTGGGCAAGACTCCAAACGCTACCTTGTAAGCTATATGAGCTATAGGAGTGTCTGTCAAATGCTGTAAATGTAAACACAGAACAGAAACCTGACCCTGCAGGAGAGAAAGGAGTTAGTCATAGCATCATATTTACTGTCTAACACTAATTACCAGTGGTAGATGGGGTATACAAACCATGTAGTTGAGTTAAAGTAGAGATCCTCAAGGTAAAATACTCCTCCAGTGTCAGTAGAAGTTCCTCCCTTTAGACCTCCACTGGAGTAACAGTACTAAAGTATTTGCCTTCAAATGTACTTGAGTATGGAGAGTAACAGGAGCATGATTTATTATGGCTCTAATGTCCTATTATCATTTCTGGATCAAGACTCTTAATCAGCTCAGTGTAGGTGAAGAGACTTTAGTGTCTCTCAGTCCACCAGTCTTTAATAGAAGCTCATTAATTAGTCTGACACGGATGTCTATTCATGAGCACAGAATATTGAGGGAGAAGAGGTTCCATTAGCTAGAACCAAGCTCTGTCCAACAGGTCAAATCAAACTCAAAACAAAGTGACTGCTGTACCCTGATTGGTGGGCTCGCTTCATGCTTCTTTCATTTGGACATGTTATGTTTTTATGCTCAAATAAGCCAAAAGGAGGGACAGATACACCACCACACTACTTACAGTACACTAACACATTACACTTACTGAGTTACTGAACACCGACACGCTACTTACAGTACACTAACGCATTACACTTACTGAGTTACTGTACACCAACACACTACTTACTGTACACTAACACATTACACTTACTGAGTTACTGTACACCAACACACTGCTTACAGTACACTAACACATTACACTTACTGAGTTACTGTACACCAACACACTACTTACAGTACACTAACACATTACACTTACTGAGTTACTGTACACCAACACACTACTTACAGTACACTAACACATTACACATACTGAGTTACTGTACACCAACACACTACTTACAGTACACTAATGCATTACACTTACTGAGTTACTGTACACCAACACACTACTTACAATACACCAACACATTACACTTACTGAGTTACTGTACACCAACACACTACTTACAATACACCAACACGTTACACTTACTGAGTTACTGTACACCAACACACTACTTACAGTACACCAACACATTACACTTACTGAGTTACTGTACACCACTGGTTTCTTCAATAATCAATAATAATACTCCTTGTATTTTCACTATGGTAGCTTGCTGTGTTAGGAGATTTTGACATTGGCTGTATATGTATATACAGATCATAAGAGGCATTTTTAAAAGGGCTTAGACTTCAAGTCTTTTATTACTGCAGATTTAGCTTGACAGTCAGTTAGTTTTCTGCTACCTCCTCAAACTGAACTAGCCTGCACGGAATACAATTACAAAGAGAACGCATGTACAGCATGTACACCAGTTAAAGAGAGCAAACAGTGATCTTCAACTGGCAGTTTCTAATCTTGTTGCATTTAATAGACACAGATTTCAACTCTAACAACTGGGCTTTTCCAGGAAGTCATTATGAAACCACAGTCTGCCGCTCCGCACTATTTATGCTCCTAACATTGCTGTTCTTGCTGTAATTTCATCTTCACTCGGCTGCACCGTCAGCCGTGAACTGCATATATCGAAGAACGACTTGGAGACATTTAAAGGGACACTTAAAAAGCAAGCACACTTACTTAGACTTCGCTTAAAATGGGGACGTCATTTCCAGACCCAGTACAGTGGACATGTGAAAAATAAGGTCAGTGTTCTTTCAAGAAACTGCCTGGCCAACATGAACAAGAGAACAGTCACCATAACACTGTGTTACAAACATTTGTTTACTGTTCCTGGGTAGTAAGTGTGTTTTCTTAATTCCTTAGGCCTAGGAAAATTGCTATTGGTCCCAATAAACCTCGCTTTTGTGTTCAGGACAATGATGCTTTCTCAAGAGTTCTCTATTCTCCAGAACATCTGCGATACATTGAGTACTGAATAGACTTCTAGTAGCTTCTGGAACTGTGAGAACTTGATAACTTGTAAGAACTTTATAGAACTGTCTGGAATTTTCTAGAACTTTGGGGAATTGTTTAGAACGTTCTAGAACTGTCTGGGACTGTCCAGTAGTCTACATAGCAGCATAAATACAGGTATTTTTTTTAAAAAGAAAGTACTCAGTGAAAACATATGCTAAGATGCACGAGGCCTACCAAGCGTTCTTAGGCATGCCTGTCAGGGATCACAAAAAACCATGGGCACCTCATTTCATGCGTGAGCACTGCTATCTCATAATCATGACTTACTATCTCACAATTATGACTTACTATCTCATAATCATGACTCACTATCTCATAATTATGACTTACTATCTCATAATTATGACTCACTATCTCATAATTATGATATACTATCTCATAATCATTACTTACTATCTCATAATTATGACTCACTATCTCATAATTATGACTTACCATCTCATAATTATGACTCACTATCTCATAATTATGACTTACTATTTCATAATTATGACTTACTATCTCATCATTATGAGTTGCTATATGGCCTTTTTTTCTTTAAGTGGCGGAAATGGGCTTCCATACATATCCTACGACTGTGTCACACAGATCCAAAATGGGATTTTCCAGTTTAAAGACTAGGGAAAACCCCCTACTCATGAATTATATTGAAAGTGGAAGTAACTACAACTGCTTTGGGGGGGTGGGTGTGGGGGTGGGAAGGGGATGTTGCTACCCAGTCGCTGTAGTAGTGGAAAATACAACCTACAGGAAATTGATTTGTGTCATTGATAGAGAAAATTAAAAAAACCTTGTTTAACTAGGTCAGAGTCGCTTGAATGCTAGCTTGGTTGTATTTATTTGCCCACAGATCAATGGCTAGGCTAGCAGGCAGGACTGGTTGACCCTGGTTTCCCAATGGTTGCATGGTGAACTTGTGTATTGCATGCTGGGTATTGTAATGAGAGGAAAGTGATGAAAGAAAACTAGGAATTCTTTCAAACTGATGCCTGATTAGGCAGAGCACTATGGAATACTGCAAACCACAAGCCTTTTTAAACATAGCACAAGAAGCAACATGACCCTGAACAACTTCAGTCCAATAAAGCATAGAAGCAAACCAGAGGAAGGTCATTGTTATTCTTGGGCCAAAGAGAGTAGGAAAATCAATTCCGACCACTAGAACTCACAAAAATACACTCAGAAAATGATCAATAAATACGGTTCACGTAAACAGATGTGCTGCGAAACCAAAGAACAACATCCATCATCTTACTGGTGCCTCTCCAGCCTAGTAACGCTGTTTCGTAAGCTCAGAAATGTGGACATACCGACAACTTTGGGCAGCTTCTGTCTCCGGAGGGGGATTCTGGGTAACTTGGTGCTGATTCGGCTAAATCGTCCGCACAGAATTCTCTTGGCCTTCTTACTGTTAGTAGAGCTGTCCTGGTCTGGACTGCAAGCAGGAGGAGGAGATTAGATCAAAGAGCAAATCCACACTCAGGCCAACATGTGTTCTGGATCTGTGTGCAGTGGGCTGAGGGCTTTGGAAGCCAAGAGTTTTTCCCTTGCTTAATGTGGCTGGCTATGGAAAGGAATCATGGGCTCATCATGTATAAGCAACTCTCTAGAACCCATAAACTTAAACATAAACCCATATACATAAATTAAACATAAGCATAAATATGCTAACTCTCCGAACAAATCCAATACATTTCTCGTCTTGGACATCTTTCTAAATTATATTGTCATATGTAGTCCGTCTGATTCCTTGTCTGTCTCTCTGGTTTGTTGCTTGTCCGCCCCCTTGGTAGGCAGCTTGTTTGTCTGTCAGAATGTCCTATTATGTTATATGCTGTTGCGGTATTAGGGCGGGTGGATGGTGGTTTAAACGGGGCAGCTATAATCAATGTACATATACACTCACTGTCTAAAGAATAGCTGCACGAATTGCTGCACCCAGAAGGAAGCAACCTGACAGGAATGAAACTTGGTGGGTAGGTTTCTCATTGTAAGACATGCGACTGATTCAAGTTTCATGGCCGCGCATATGACGTAAGCAAGGATGGGCCTTATCGCTGTATCTGACTGACCCAACAGCCACAATTGTGGATATTCAGTGATCAGCGATGTCCTCTATGAGTCATCCTGTTAGTGCCAGCACCATTGACGAACATGACGCAGGACTACATGCACGCAGAAGTTACGACAACTGCCCTTAACACCAGGACAATGTCACCAAAGACTGCAATGGTGTCATGCCAGACTGCCACGGAGTGACTCAGAATGGCAGCGGATCATCTTCAGAGCTGAGTCCCGCTTTTGTCTTGATGGAGACGACCAACGAATATGGAGGCAACGTGGTCAGCGTCAAGATGAATGGTTTGTTGTCACACGTCCAGAAGGCCTGGTGTCCACCCCTACCGCACAATCTGCAGGAACTCTGTGAGAATATTTAAGCTGCATGGGATGGATTATCGCAGGACACCATTAGGAACCTCTACACCTCCATGGCAAGACATCTGGCATGTTGGGTTAGCAAACACGGCAGCCCGACGTCATACTGAGAGACACTACTTCTGTATTTGTAGCTTCTGTATTTGTCCATATCAGTCTAAATTTATCATCGTTTATTGTTCCTGGTAATCTTTATCTTCCTTCCCAATAGCACCGCAATCTTGCACTTCCTTCTGGGGGCAGCTATTTTTTGATGATGAGTGGGTGGGTGGAAATGATTAGTACAAAATGATAGTAGTACAATTGCTAGAAGTACAAGGGACTGACCAAGATTGGGGACTAATGTTCTACAGAGGTGTGCAAAAGACAGACATACTAAAAAGGACTCAGAAGCTGCAGAACTGCACCTAGGTGAAGACTGGGTGTACTGGTCCTGGGTGTGGAAGACAGGCAGATCTGAACTCTGCTGACTCACCTATTGCGTTTTTTGTTGCTGCAGAGGAAGCAGCAGCAGAGCAGAGAGAGGAGGATGAGCAGCAGAAAGGACACCAGTGACCCCGCAGCTATCACGCCCATCCGCTGGTTAGGATCTGAGGAAGCATAAAGGAGAAATAAAGCTTCAGAGAGCCGTATGGAGTCAACCCAGGCTATAGCTGTCAGAGGCTGTGATTACAGCATCACAGACAGCAACCAGCAACCTTTAGTGGGGACCTGTCGTTATCACATATCTCAGTTACTGAGAGATCTACTGACTATGACTGTTTAACCAAGTAATCAAGAGTTCCCCGAAATAGATAGACTGATAAATAGATAGATAGATAGATAGATAGACAGATAGACAAACAGACATATAGATAGATAGATAGATAGATAGAGAGATAGATAGAGAGATAGATAGGTAGATTAAACGATGCTGGTTAGGATATGAGGAATTCTGTCCGTGAGTGTCTGTGAGGGCTCGTCTGGGTGTTTTAGCTAATTAGTCAGGTGGTCTAATCTGTCTAAGTGGTCTACAGTCTGAACGAGAGTTTCCCCATCTGTTCTGATTTAGCAGCTTTAGCAGTGTGCACTGCGGCGTGAAAGACGAGCAGAGTGTCGGAGAGTGGGGTCACACATCCTCTCTGAACACAGCTGTGCAAAGGAAGGGCCGCTCTGGTGACATCATCGCCGCCATAAACCTCTGCTGACCTTTACCTCTCCCCCTCTTCCTCTCTTTCTCTTTCTCTCCTCTCTCTCTCTCTCTTGCCTTTCGTTTTCTCTCTACTGTTTTCTTTGCTCCTGCTTTCCTGTACTCTTTCTTGCTCTCCTGTCTTTCTCTCTGTCTCTTTCTTTTTCATGTCTCTTGTTATATCTCTACTTCTCTTTGTGCTTGCTTTCTTGCTCTCTCTCCCCCCTCTCTCTATCACTCACTCTCCTCTCTCCTCTCTACCACTCTCTTTGCTCCTGCTTTCCAATGATCTCTCTCTCTTATCGCTGTCTCTCTCTTTTCCTCTCTTCCTCTCTCTTTATTGCTCAATCTCCTCTCTCTCCCTCCTCTCCCCCTTTCTTTTCCCCCTCTCTCTTCTTGTCTTTTTTATCTCTACCTTGCTTTCTTATGTTCTCTCTCTCTTCTTCTCTGTCTCTGTTGTCTTTCTTTTCTTTCTACCGTTCTCTTTGCTTTTGCTTTTACATGTGCTCTCTCTCTCTATCTTTTCTTTCTTGTTTGCTCTTGCTTTTCTATATTCTCTCTCTCACTTCCTCTCTCTCTCTTGCTCTCTTTCACTCCTCTCTCCCCCTCTCCCTCTCTCTCTCTTCCTCTTCCTGTAGTATTTCTCTGCTCAGTGAGAAGCTTGCACTAACACTGCAAGCAGAACAGGAAAGGGGCCAAAAAACACAGCCGTAAAAATCAGACACTACTCTGGAAACACCATCAGGGCCGCCGTGGTAAAAAGCAGCTGTCTACTACACTGACCTACATAGGACCATGCACACACAGACACACGGACACTCCTAACAACGCATGTTACCAATAACAACCTTCCGTTTCTTTGTCCTGTTTCCAGTCTGACGACAGGTATCCTCTTTAACTGTACATTACACCACAGCGCAACCGGCCGAGAGGCACCAGGAGTGTCAATGTCTCCCGTTAACAGCACTCCATATTATACCATAGCAACGACAACCAGCTGTCAAGAAAGTACCAGCCACAACTTTCATGCAAGCAATAACCCTGAACTGGAGCAACAGCCACAGAACCGAAACACTCCCACTGCAATCGACAAAGCAGTTTACACCAGACGCAGGTTTTTGACGGACGCCCTGTTTCTATTTTTGACACGTCGGGTTGCATTGCTCCGACATTACGCTTTAAACACTGTGGTTAAGCTGCCTTTCGTCAAAACATGTTAAAATAGCCAAAAGCAGATGGAGAGCAACTAATCCACATGGTGGAGAAAAGAGAACACTGTGACCCTTCCTCTAGTTTTCATAAGGGCGTTGTTGACCCGCTGGATCTCTTACTTAGTAGATTCACATGTGCCTTAAAATGTGTTACATACATTAAAAATGTGCAGCCAGTTCTCTCATGATATCATCTGATAGGTTTGAGGTCTGTTTATATCAGAGCTCTCCCACCTCCTCCTGGAGAGATACCTGGAGGTCTCCTACCTCCTCCTGAAGAACTTCCTGGACTTCTCCTACCTCCTTCTGGGGAGCTACCCGAGGTCCCACTTCCTTCTGGAGAGCTACCCAGAGGTCTCCTACCTCCTCCTGAAGAGCTACCCAGAGGTCTCCCACCTTGTCCTGAGGAGCTACCCAAAGGTCTCCCACCTCCTCCTGGAGAGCTACTTGGGGTCTCCTATCTGGTCCTGGAGAGCTACTTGGAGGTCTCCCACCTCCTCCTAGAGAGCTACCCAAAGGTCTCCCACCCCCTCCTGGAGAGCTACCTGCAGAACTCTCACCTCCTCCTGGAGAGCTACCCCGAGGTCTCCCGCCTCCTTTTGGAAGTCTCCCACCTCCTCCTGTAGAGCTACATGATGGTCTCCCATCTACCCAGAGGTCTCTCTCAGTTCTGGATCATTCCAACTCATCCCAAAAGAACTGGAGCTCCATCACTCCAGAGAATGCAGTTTCACTGCTCCACTGCTGAGGGACTTCATATTCATCTAGCCAGATCTTGGCATTGGGGATGGTGACCTTAGGCACATGTGCAGCTGCTCCAGAGTGGCCTGTTCTATTGTCAATGCATTTGGATGGAGAATATAACCTCCCTGGACAAACAATAAGTCCCCTCTGTGATGTTCTGGGGGTGTTTTAATTATGTGGAAATGGGTTCTTTGGTTGAGGTGACAGTAAATTTGAACCACAGTGTCTACACTGAACTGCTGGACAACCAGGTTTTGCTTTTTGCTCATCATCTCATCGAGGAACACAACATTCCTATCCATGTATTCTGCAAATGTAACTGATTGGCATGCTGAACATTCAGGAGCATTCACACATCTGGACTGGCCTGCAATGTGCATTCACACATTTGGATGTGGCCTACATCCAGAAACTTCATGCCAAATTGAATCACAGCTGTTTTTGTGGTTGTACTCATTTTTAGGTACGTTTAAGTCACAGGTGACTAATTTTTTTGTCCGGTAAGCTTAGATTCTGGGTGCATCTTATCGCAGCTGAACAAGAAGTACCATCCACACCTTTTGGACACATAGTGTACATTTCTGTATATGTGCTGTTGAGCGTTTTGCAGTGGTTGGTATTAATGAAATAGCTTAAAACCTCTTGTTTGTTTGCTTCTTGCTTCTTACCCCGGTCACCAGTTGACTATTTGAATCCCACAGTGATCCCATTACGCTCTAGACTTTAGGTGTGTGTGGGGTGGGGTGGGGGATGGGGGGTTGGTCATAACATTTGGTGGCTTGTCTGGAATTTGAACTCAGCAACCCCTTTTCCTTACGGAACCAAGAGTGTCATCACTTCAATGATCTTTGTTTTTAAGAGTGTACTTCCAAACATCCAAACATCTTGCACTCTTTATATTATATCATACCACATCGCTCGACTTTGATGCAATGGAAAATATGGCGTGTGGTAAGATGTCTCATCGGCCTGAGAATCTTTAAGCATCTCCAAAACAAATTACATAACTAGTCATAATAAGTCTGAAGCCTATCCATTTAACTTTTGAGGAACAGAGAGAAAGAGGGAGAGTGAGAAAGAGAGAGAGAGAGACATACAGAAGGTACTTCTCTTACATAGATTGCATTCTCCAGACACTGGGTTGCAGTTCTTATCGTGGCATAGGCAGGTATGTGCGCAGTTCACCCCAAACTGGCCAAACTCACAGGTCAGATTGCAACTGTGAAGATAAAACAACAACAATGATGAAAGTGCAGATCATTTATATTAGTAATGAGTCTAACAATGAGCATAATGCTTGAAGGGGACCTGTTATGCTTTTCCCAATTTCTTTAGTGTGCATTCTGCAACTCTCTGCAAAGTTATGAAGCCCAAATTACTCGCCAGAGGGAAAAACTCTTTCCCAAAGAAACCACTTTTCTTAGCTGACAGACATGCCTCGTTGGAATTCCAGCACTTTGGTCTGTTATACGATGACATCATCTCGTAACGCAGTCCTTATTGCCTGCCTTTCCCTCACACAATGGACAGCTACTACCGGATGCCACGTAGAGGTGAAACCGGCTCATCAAGGAGGCCGGGCTTAAAAGACACAAGAGCTCTAACAGAGGAATAATGAGCTATAAATAGGGGTGTGAGTGACGGGATCCATAGATTGGGAAGAGGTGCTACAGTGCAGTGAATGTCTCGTTCCATGTGTGGAAAATGGCTCCAAAGCAGATGTTAATGATTGGCTAAAAGGAGTGACTGCATTTGGGCGTGCCAAAGACCATAGTGTGGAGGAAGTAGCTGAATCTGCAGGTGTATGGAAGTGTACAGTCATACGGGTCTACCAGCAGTGGCTAAAATCCCAGTCTACAGGGAATTCTCCTCGGAATTGTGCCAGGGAAGGCATCCACCAAATCTGGCCCAACTGACCAAATTCTTCGATGTAATATTGGCTGAACATTGATGTGGCCTGCATCCAGAAACTTGTCCAATCAAATCCAATCACAGCTGTTATGGGTGCTTGTTCGGTAATGCCTAGTAAGCATCAATGGAAGGCGTATGATATTAATAATGATTTAGCTTTAATCTGGAAGTAAAATCATGCCATCAGACTGGACTTATCGATATCTAACACTTCACAAATAATCAGTTGTGTAAATGTAAAGTCAAGGAAATCAATGGAACTACGACGCAAGAGGAAAACATTCCTTTCTTTCTCTTTGCCCAAGAGTGAGTTCACCATCTAAGATTTTTATGACTTGAGTGATTTCATCTAGGAGCCATTACAGTCAACATCATTTGCTCGGGCTGTGGCCTCGCATGAAAAAATGTTGCTTGGCAAGAGAGGGCAACTGTTCCCATTCCCTAATGTTTAGAAAAGGCGTTCCTTTATGAAATACCGTGCGGTTCTAGTGTGTGTTTTTTTGCCAAATGAGCGTTTCTGTAGATTTGAGTAGATGTGATAAAAGGCAACTGGAGAAAGAAAAGGAAAGGGCCATTTTATGCAATACTGCTTTACGAGGCTTTTAATGAATTCTGACTCCATTTCATCATTCAAGGAATTCTGGCGGATAAAAGTCCCAGTTCAGGAAGCTTTGTGTTTGTCACTGTAGCTGATTGCTAGTGTAAAGGATCTGGAATTTTTGCTCATTATTTACCTAGGACCGGCTTTTCATCTGCAGTGTTTTCATGCCCGGTTCAGTTGT
This sequence comes from Semaprochilodus insignis, assembly GCA_034552555.1. NCBI lineage: Eukaryota > Metazoa > Chordata > Actinopteri > Characiformes > Prochilodontidae > Semaprochilodus > Semaprochilodus insignis. Next base: position 22,591,144 of record CM067499.1, read on the forward strand.
GACTATAAAGAGCGAATGGGTTCACAATAATCACATGCTATTTAGCAAAAAAAGGTCCTCATCGAGGCCTTAATCTGTTAATTATGTGCTGAGTTGCATCAAAACCACAAGCATCCGCAGCCCTTTCCTGGAATGCAGTGCTCCACGCCTCTGGAACTGAAACGCATATTCCAAAATATCAACAATCTTCTGAACTTCAGAGATTCCAAAAAAAGGGATTTAGGAAATGTGAAAATGTTCAGGAAAGCTGGGAAAACCTCCAGGGAATCTCTAGTGAAGTGAAAACTGTATTTTAGAACATCAAAACAAAAAGTCTGTGTTCTAGAATGTCAAGAACCTTAATGTCAATCCTTAAGGTCATGCTAACCCAGCAAACACCAACAAAACAACAACGCACTTGTTTTAAAATGCCTAAAAAAAATAACTGACAAGCCAAAAGAACATTCTAGAGTGTAAATGGTATGGATGGAGGAACGGGGAGAACATTCTAGAATCCTGTGAATAGGGGAATGGATATGAATGGGACAGAACATTATAGAATAGTGTGAATAGGGGGAAACTATTGAACGTTTTCCAATGGAGAGAACTTTCTAGAACCATCTGAATAGGGAGAACAATCTGGAGTGCAGCGTGAATGAGGTGAATATTCTCAAACAATATGAATGAGTGGAACAATGTAATGGAGGGAAGAACATTCTAGAACTGAATGGCAAAAACATTTTACAGGAGCGACTTTTATAGGACTGAACAGTGTGAACAGAGAAAAATCTGGAACGATCAGGAAGGTGGATATTCTTATATAGTATGTATGAGGGAAGAACATTCTAGAACTTTACATGATAGGATAGAGCTTTTTATTATTGTGTAAATGGGAAAGACCAGTCTAGAACAGTAAGTAGAGAATTCTATAACATTGTGAAATGGGGAGAATAACATTCTAGAACACAGTACGTACAGTACGAACAGCATATATTAGGAGAGAATTCTAGAACTTTATGTAAATGGGGAGAATAATCTAGAACCAGGTGAATAGGGAAAACATCATAGATTGCATATTCTGGAATAGTGTGAATGAGGAGAATATTCTAGAACACCATTTTAGAATATTCTCCTCATATCCTATTCTAGATTATGTTCACACTATTCCAGAATATGCAATCTGTCACGTCCTGTCTTGTCTTGCCCCTGTTTATCTCCGTTTTCTCTGGTTTTCTGTTTCGGTCTCTTTTTCTCTTGTCACTCCCATGTGCCTTTTGTTGTCCTGCTCCATGTGCTTCTGTTTGTTTTGGTTATTGCTCCTCCTGTCTCCGCCCTCTTGTCAGGCCCCTCACCTGTCCTTAGTTTGTAGCCCCGCCCCTTCCCAGGTGTTCCTTGTTGGTCCTTGTTCATTTATACTCCCTGTTGTTCCCTTTGTTCTTGCTTGGTGCTTTGTCTCCATGTCTGTTGTTTGTAACCCTGGTCCCAGTCATTTCTCAGTTTGCTAGTGTCTTTGGTTTCTTTGGTTTTGTTTTAATTTGTTCTTCATTAAAGACTTGCATTTGCATCCTGCCTCCTCGTCTTGTCCCACGTGACACAGTCTAGGGCGTTCTAGAATTTCTAACGTGGAATTTTTAGAACAATGTGAATAGAGGAAGGGGAAGAACCGTCTAGAACAGTGTTAAATTTGGAGAGCGTTCTAGAAGAGTGTGAATGGAGGAATCAGGAGAACATTCTACAATAGTGTAAATTCAGAAGGTATTCTAGAACGGTGTGAAAAAGGAGAATATTGTCGAACATTGTAAATAAAAGATTGGAGAAGAACGTTCTAGAACAGAGTGTGAATGGAGGAATGGGGGAGAACACTCTAGAACAGTATAATTGGGCAGAGGCTTCCAACAATCACACACAGGTATGGCATATCAACCAGTCATTTGGGTTTGTTGGTGAATGCTGGATCATCTGGTTTCATGGGATGATCATGGATGAATATAGCGTAATGAAATCACAGATTCCGGAATGGCATAAAGTCCAGATATTGTAGGAATTCTACGTAAATATGAATGACCATTTCTGATAATACTTTCACAGCTGTAAGTTACTGCCAAATATCTGACCACAAAAAGTTAGTAGCTGACTTACTATGTCCCGTAAAAGCCTGGGTCACACAGGCACTCTCCCGTAGCGAAGTGGCAGTCACCGTTGAAGCAGTGGCTGCAGTCATTTGCACAGTTATCTCCATAGGTGCCATTGGGACAGCGAACCTCACAGCTAGAGAGAGAGAGAGAGACAGAGAGGGGGGGAGAGAGAGAGAGAGAGAGAGAGGTCATTGCATATGTTGCATTGCTGTAGTATCACACACAGAAATCCTATGACACCAACAAAAGTCCTACCGATCTCCGATCCAGCCAGGATTGCAGTGAGAGCACTTCCCGTTGATGCGGTCACAGAAATGACCATCTTTGCATGGTGGACACTCATCTTTGCAGTTCTCCCCGAAAAAGCCCGGAGCACACATCTGGTCACACTTGGTGCCATTCCAGCCTCTCTCACAGGTAACGCAACGTCCTTCTGTGACCTTGCATGGCTGCTGACCCTTACAGTGACCACACCTGCAAGATCAAGGAAACTCATGAACATCCCTGTGCCTGCAAGCACTCAATATAGATGTCTGTTTTCAGTTCGGACATATCCACTGACATACCAATTCATGTACATGATTCATGTACAAGTCAACCTCACTTACAAAATAACATCTGACCACTTAGACAGGTGTGGGCATTCCTGAGCCATCCACCACTTCATACTCAACTTACATAATGCTATCCCATGACTTTTGGTATGTCAGTGTATATTGACCATGGACCAGGAGTGGACGGCATATAATACGACTCCATTAAAACAACAACCATGCAACCATGCATCTAAGTCTCCCTCCCACCCATCCTCACTTGTTCCTGCAGTTCTGCCCGTAGAATCCGGCCGGGCAAGGCTCCCTGCAGAACTTGCCCCTGTAGCCCGGCTTGCAGGTGCAGGATCCGTCGGCCTGGTTGCATTTCCCGTGGACGCACTGACAGTAACGGTCGCAGTTGGGCCCCCACAGCCTTTCCCGGCACTGGCAGCGACCTGTGAACTGCTCGCAGGGCGAGTTGTTGCAGGTACACTGAGCTCCACAGTTACGCCCGTACCAGCCGGGGTTGCAGATGCAGCGACCTGTGCTCTGGTCACACACCGAGTTGATGCTGCAGTAGCAGTTGTTACTGCAGTGCGGCCCCCAGAAGCCAGCATGGCACGTGCACTTGCCCGTCTCCTGGTCACACTTGCCCTTCTGGCAGGGGCACGGCTTCTCGCAATTCTCCCCCCAGCGGTTCGGGTGGCATGTGCACGTGCCCGTCACGTCGTCACACTTTCCGTTGGGGTGGCATGTGCATTTACCCTTGCAGTCGGGACCCCAGAACTGAGGAGGGCACTCTGGAGGGTGGGGGAGAGAAATGCAGATAATAAACAGTGATGTAAACTCTCTACATTTTGACGCCGTCAAGGCAAAACCTCACATCCCCGAAAAGTTCTGGACTTTAAATGGAAGTTAATAGAAAAAGATTTTTTTTTTCCTCTCAGAGTAACTGTGGAGCATTTCTGTTGTTCCATTCTAGAACGTTATGTAAATGGAAAGAACAATCTAGAACCATGAGAAAATGGAGAACATCCTAGATTGTGTATTCTGGGACAGTGGGAAAATATCCTAGAACAGTGTGAATAATGTGGGAATTCTTGAACAATGTGAATAGAGGAAGGGGAACAGCCACCCAGAACCGTGTACATTTGGAGAGCATTCCAGAACAGTGTGAATTTGGAAGACATTCTAGAATAGTGTGAATAAGGAGAATATCGTAGAACAGTGTAAATTAAAGAACGGAGGAGAACCTTCTAGCCATAGTTGTTGGTTCATAAGAAACCACTACTTTGTAGCTACTGTCATTGACTGTAAGGAAAGTTTGCTGGTGTTGTTTTGGATGCTAAGGTGGATGCCAAGGCACCTCCATCTTATCTATGCTAAGAATTTCGAAAATGTCGGTGAGGAAGGAAGTCATAACACAAAGCGGCCTCTTACTGGTGTCGCAGCTGGCTCCGAAATACCCATGACGGCAGCGGCATTCATTCGGCCGGACACACACCTCGTTCTCCTTGCAGGTGAAATTGCCCTCACAGAGAGCTGAAGGAAAAAAACATGATGGGAATTAGACTAAACAGACTACTGTTCACGGATAAGGGAGTAAAGCATCACTGAACAAATTCAGGTAAATGTAAAAAATTGAACATCTATTGTTATTAAAATGTTATCTTACGATATAATTAGTGTAGATAACGAGGTCACACGGTGTCTGTAAATAACTCTAATTAGGTTTGCTTAAACGGGAATTCCGAGATTTTCCTAAATTAAATTCCGAGATTTCTGCATAAATTAAATTATGAAGATGAAGTCTCAACCTCTCTGATGAGAAATTCTCTGTTTTAGAGAAAGTCAGAATTGTTCATGGTAGAGGTGATGGGAACATGATTTTCTAACAGGAACATTTTTGGCTTTTAAACAAACATTCTTGGTGGAGAGGTACATCCAGGGTGCTATAAATACCTGCGGGGTGTGAGTGACGGGATCCACAGATTGGGAAGAGGTGCTACAGTGCAGTGAATGTCTCGTTCCATGTGTGGAAAATGGCTCCAAAGCAGATGTTAATGATTGGCTAAAAGGAGTGACTGCATTTGGACATGCCAAAGACCATAGTGTGAAGGAAGTAGCTGAATCTGCAGGTGTATGGAAGCGTACGGTCATACGGGTCTACCAGCAGCGGCTAAAATCCCAGTCTACAGGGAATTCTCCTCAGAATTGGGCCAGGGAAGGCATCCACCAAATTTGGCCCAACTGTGCAATTCTTTGATGATTCTTGTCTGAACATTGATGTGGCCTACATCCAGAAACTTGTCCAGTCCATGCCAAATCCAGTCACAGCTGTTATTGGTGTTAGTGGAGGTGTTACATGCTACTAGGTACGGTTTAATCACAGGTGACTCATTTTTTGTGCGGTAAACTTATCACTTAACACTCTGAATGAGTTTGTTTGACAACTCCAACACTCAGCTATGCGGAAATAACAACTCAGCTCAGTTTAAAGCAAGTGGTAATGTGTGCATGCACTACCTTTGAGACATGTGGATGCGGTGTAAATGTGATTTCTTGCTGAACCAGTACTTTAAAGTCAAATCCAGTCAAACCCAGAGATTTCCAAGTAGATACTTGATCTGATCCACTTCAGTACTTTCTCACTGATTCCAAGACTATGTGTTGTGCTTGGCTTGTTTTCCAAATGAAACCACAATCAAAATTAAAGAATGTTTGATTTCATTGTCTACATTAACACAGCTACACTATTAATAAAATATCTATGTATGGTGCTATATGCCATTCTCAGTGACCATTAGGATGGCAATATGGCTTTTCTGAGGGTTTTAGAAGACCCAGTGCCAGCCCTGCATCTTGTTCTGAAATCCCTGACTATGTTTTATCATTTTACTATGTTTATTTATGTTTATCACACACAGACGGATCACACACTGAATGTTTGTGTAAGGGATGTAGAACGGGGGATTTCAATGTTGCAAAGAAGAAGCTGGACCACCGTTATAATTTTATACTCCTCTGTATTTTCTTCGCAAAATAATGTAGCTCCGGGGCCAAACGAGACTAAATGAAGCCAGCAACATGTAGCATTTTCAGCTGCAAACAGCTGCACCTGGGACTCCCAAGTAGCACAGTCATCTAAGCCAGTGCTGTCCAGTCTTATCTGCACAGTCGGTGTCAGTGTGGCTTCAGAATTTAATTCCAAGCAAGCAGGAGCGCACCTGATCGCACTGGTTGAATCAGTTCAACAACCCATCTGCTGAACTCCAGCTTTGCTGGAATGAAGACGTGCAGCTGCCATAGAAGAACCCCCTTTTGGTTCCCTGAACAAGCTGGCATAGAACTATTTTTGTGAATGTGTGGCCATGAAGACTCTGAATAAACGTTGTATATATGCTATAATCGAAAACATAGGAAATAATGAAAGTGGTTCTTACGTGTTAAACACTCGTCTCCTTGCTGTGCCCAACCACTGCAGCACACAAGCGGTGGTGTCCTACAGAAAGAGAAAGAACACATCAAAACTTGTATATACGTTAACTTCATACTCAGGCCCCATTTATTATATTCTATGCCCGTTTTATAAGGTTCACTTACAAAGTTTATACGGCTTACCATTCATTTCTACACAAACATTATTCACTTCCTTAAACAGGCTGTATTGTTACAGTGCATGTACAACCCTGTTTTTCCCAAAAAGTTGGGACACAATGCAAAATGTAAAGAAGGAAAACAGAATGCAATGATGTGCAAATCAGTTAAAACCCGTATTTCACTGAAAATAGTAACCAGACAACATATCAAGTGTTAAAAGTCTAAGGCTCTTTGAAGAACACGTGCTCATTTGGAAATCGATGCCAACAACATGTTTTAGAAAAGTTGGGACAAGGACAACAGAAGACTGGTAAAGTTCTGTAATGCTAAAAAGCAACTAATAATAGCATATCACAACTAATTATGTTCATTGCTAACTGGTTAGTAACATGACCTCCCATAGAGGCGGAGTTTATTTAGAGGTGAAGATACAGAGGGGTCACCACTCTGGTAGACTGCAGCAGCTGTCATTAAAAGACTCAGAGAATCTGGAGAATCTCTGTACGCAGAGGCCCAAAACCAATTCTGGATTGTCAGGCTCTTCTGATCCTCAGGCAGCACTGCATACAATTCTGTAGTGGAATCACTGCATGGGATCAGGAATGCTTGCCAAAACCATTGTTTGTGAACACAGAAGTTCATCACTGCTCCACAAACACAAGTTAAAACTCTACCATGCAAAGAAGAAACCAGTTATAAACAGATCCAGAAACACCGCCGCTTTCTCTGGGCCTGAGCTCATTTAAGATGGACTAAGGTACAGTGGAAAAGTGTTGAAACTTATAATGGAAATCATGGACCCCCCCCCCCCCATCCTCTAGGTTAAAGAGGAGAGGGACCTTGTTATCAACAAACAGTTCAAAGGTCAGCATCCGTGATAGTACTGTGGGGGACTTTAGTGCACCTGGCATGGGTGACTTGCCCATATGTGGAGGCTATATTAATGCTGAGCAGGACATACAGGCTCTGGAGCAACATATGTTGCCATCCAGACTACGTCTTCTTCAGCAAGACGATGCCGAACCACGTTCTGCGCGTATTATAACAGCATGACGTTATAGTAAGAGTCTGGGTGCTAAAGTGGCCCACACTCTTTCCAAGTTCACCTTGAACTGGCAGATGTAAATACATTAACATTAGTGACATCACAAAAACAATGAATACAAAATGCCTCTATGTGCAAACTAGTTTCCATATATGGACCTTTTGGTATGGTTTCTGTTGGAGTCAGGAAACCCAGAGTAAAACAGTGTATTAAAATGTCTGTATGATCCTAAAATGTAACGTTCACCAAAGCCTGAGTGGAAAAAGCAAGACATACATTCAGCTACCCAGCACTCCCATGCCTCTTTTCCACCAATGAAGTGCCAGAGTTCATGCCAGTTCTGGTGCTGGTTCTCAGGATCTATCAAAGCCATTACAAATGGGCCCCCTTTTCCACTGGTTTGGAAGCCGAGTGATTCCGTATCTGGATGTGGGTGGTCCTTAGTCCGAGTGGACAACCCATAAAAACAACATGGTGGACTGTGTTCTTTCTTCAGCAGACCACTGATGGGTCATTTTGGTGCTGCAACCAATGTTTTCACTCATTCTCCTGTTTTCACCAACTTTACGTGGTGATGGTAGCGCCATGCCCTTTTGCCACTTCAAGGGTTCCACGGTTCCACGGTTCCAGACCAGCGAGTGCATGGGAATAAAACAACACCGATTTTGCTGGCTGCTTACCATTATTTTGCAATGCGTACCGCCACCATATTGGTGGACAAGAGCTACCAGACTGCTATGCCATTAAAGTTGAACACAATAGTCTGAGTAAGGAGAAATGAGAGGAATGAGTGATAGGTAGATGGTATCGGTCACCAAAACACTACTCAGCGTTTATGTGGCAATGCTTTTAAGTATCTGCAGTTCTTATTCACTTTACTGCTGAGAGTACACAAGCACAGAACAATGGTATGACCGTTGGATGAGCAAACAGACAACAGGCAGACTGATGAGATGAGCTAGCTTGAAAACTCAGTTTTCTGTGCTAGATTAGCTTTCGCTTGGTGGCTAGCTTTTGCTCAATTGGTTTCTTTGACCTAAACAGAGGGAGGGCAAAGACCTAGTTTTGTCAAAGCTGTGTAGGTCGGAGGAGCCATATCAGTCTTGGGCTTGGTGTGGGTAAGGCATATGTAAGCTTTACCCAGCACTAGGACCACCCAGTTTCAAGCAAAAGTAGAGATGAGTCATTTAATGGACATGGGAATGTTATCCATAGAGCTTCCGTTGTACATGCATACTGTCGTTTTATGATAGCCCGACCCATTAAACATACTGTAACATCATACATTTTCATGAAGCGGTGCTCCGAGACATTAGCTCGACGCTAGCATCAGCAGACGCTGCTGCGCCTCTGACCTAAATTCCTTTTTGTCCCTGAGTGATCTTAGTGTAGGTCTCATCATTCATGTGGTTAGGCACGGAATATTCGAGATGTCTGGCCACCATCTGCAGCGTCTCTCAAACACGACGGCAGATGCTTCGAATAACACCCACATACAATCACGCGCATAAACACAGATGCTCGTGGAGAGGCACACATGCGCGCACACAGTAAACGCCTGTTCCGCTCGGCACCCTCTTTCTGTTAGGCAGCTGACGTGCAAGCTAAACACGCTGTTTGAAGTGAAGGCCGCGGGAGATCATGCGACATGGAGCCACGGTGACAGAGCGGTTCAGAAGGCGGCCACATGCTGATGCGATTAGTTCCACCGTTTGCTGTCCCAAACCTCCATCCCCAACAGTCTGGACAAAAGCGGAAAAAGCTGGGAAAGGTCGGTGGAAGATAGAAGCCAGACACTGCAGCAGGACAGGGATTTCACAAAGAATGCTCAGGAATTTCACATGGAATCCTTCTGTCGTTCTTTCCTTGTTTTAGTACTGACCTCGGATGTGCTTGGGCTATGTAGCGGTTGTAAGTGGAGTGCTTCAAGTATGTGGAAAAACATGATTTTCATTTATTTCGGCGTTGTAGATGGCTCATCCATGTTTGATCACATCCTTGGACTGTAATTGCCAAGCCTCGTGGATCTCTGGATGTTCCCAAGTTGTCAAGGATCATAGACTGGGGCAACTTAGAGAGAGATCCCTTTCATGACAAGGCAAGAGTTACTAGGAAGGTTTAGTAGCCAGTGACTGGTCCCCAAAGACCTAGTCCTCATTTGCCACACTGTTAGGTTTACTGGAGTGTTTTCTTGACATCAGGATGTGTGTTGTGATCTAGAGATAGCAAAACCTATCCTGATATCAGAACTTGAGATCACATGGCAATTATGTCACATGACAAGTACATGAGATCACAAGACACTTCATAATGCACTGGATTCCCACCTTGCAATCCATCACATAAGCTAGACACCTAAGCGGTACTTTACAAACATACATTATGTACTCCTTATAAGCTCTCCAGACAAAACATCCGACTCCCCCTCCGTGATGTTCTAGGGGTACTTTTAACTACATGTATATTAACTCTGTGTGTTAATAACTAAATTCCACAGGTCTTTGTTGAACCAGAGGAAATGACATCACCAAATCAATTATCAACTATTCACTTAGTTGCCAACTCATTTGGTCATCGATTTCAGTTCCCTAAATCGGTTAATCGTTGCAGCCCAAAGTAGTAATGTGGTTCTATTCATCTATCGTTCATAAAAGTAAGCTCGATTAAAAAGGAAGACCGCCTTCCGCCCAGGCTTCAGCACCCCCTGCGACCCAGAAGGATGAGCAGCTCAGAAGAACGAATGAATGAATGAATGAATGAATGAATGAATGAATGAAAACAGGAAGATCAGAAAATAAGACAACCGTTACAAATAAATGAATGACACATGACAACTAGGCATGCACCGACATGGGAATTCTGGGCTGAGATCCAATATTTTCCAGGTACTCAATCTGCTGATGGCATGTATATAAACACACATATATAAACACTTAAGTGAGTAAGTACTAATATGAATATATGTATATATTGAATATATTGAAATGCTTTGTTTTGGCACTTATACTAAGCATAATGTTTACGCCGGGCCGGCTAATGCAACATGCCAGACGTCTCGGCATGGAGCTGTAGAGGTTCCTAATGGTGTCCTGTGATAATCCATCCCATGCAGCTTGAATATTCTCACGGGGTGGGGTAGGGGTGGAGGTGGAGTGACACCAGGCCTTCTGGGCGTGTTACACGTGACGACAAACCGCTCATTTTGGTGCTGACCACGGTGCCTCCACACACAGATTCGTTGGTCGTCTCCACCAAGACAAAAGCGGGACTCGTCACTGAAGATGACCCGCTCCCATTCTGAGTCACTCCATGACAGTCTGGCAC